>PVLD010037387.1:0-10278 GCA_004027595.1 Dinomys branickii | reverse complement strand
TATATTATACAGCATCCAGTGCAAATCCCCTACTATCTTATCTATAATTTGGTATTTCCTTTAATGTTTTTGTGTTAACTAATGTGAAGATAATTGTGTAATACAACATCCAGTTCTAATTCCCTACTATATTCTGTATAACTTTGTATTTTCTGTATTGTTTATGGCTTTTCTGGTTCATATGTCTGCATTCTTTTGTCTTTAAAATAAAATTAAAAAAAAAAAACAAGTCATAGATTAAAGAATATTTTAATTTATAAATAGCACAATGCCAGTGTTGGCAAGAGTGAGTCTCCCCTTGATTGCATGTAGAGGAATTCCACAGGTCAGGAATATCCTGGACATGGTTGGAGTTCTGTTCTAGGGGAAGAAATCCCTACTGTGGTGTCTTCCTACATGCTATTGCTATAAGAGAAGTGTGAGATGTGACCCCATGGTCACTTTGATATGGAAAGGAATAGAGTCACTGATGTCTAATTTGGAAATGCCAGCTATGTAGATGAACTGTCCTGAACTGAAATATTAGTGCCCTATAATGAGGACTTAGAAGGATCTGAAATCTGTGGCATCTGTCACATTTACTACTGCCCTTGAAGTTCAGAAGGACTCAGCAATTACAAACACCTTCACATTTCCACCCCTCACTCACCTTTTCCCTGCTGCAACCCCACCTCTCTGTCATCCACAGAAGCCAGTCTCTTCCTTAGGTCTCTCACTATGTGATGGTGGCTCCTATGGAGTCTCTAGTAAACTTAGGACTCTAAAACATATTGTTAGTGATATCTCCTTTGAACTCACTCTAAGGTGACCAAGCAAATGTGCTCTAGAACTGTAACTTAAAATCTGCCACTATTACTGGCTCAATACCCATACAAAGATTGGCAGAAGCTAAGGCCACACACAGTAGGACTTGTGGGTATATAATATGGCAAATGAAAAACGTATCTATTAGCCAGAAAGTAATCACTTTGAGAAGCTCTAATGCTCAGAAAATAATGATGGACATCTCTCTCTGATTCCAGCAATCTAGTTGATTGTTGATTTTTTTTCAATAGAAAAATAAACCTCAGGTCAACAAGGAAAGCTCATGTATAGGAGCGTGATTGGGTGATTCCCCTAACAGACCTACCTGACAGCTCTTCCTCTTCCTTGATTCGCATATAAGTATTGTGCTGGCACCCAGAACACTACTGTCCCTGGACATCACCTCCTGAGTCCTCCAGTATGCATGCTTTCCAGCTCCTATTCAGGGCCAGCCATGCCGCCCTGCTCCTGGTTCTCTGCCTGCAGCTGGGGATCAGCACAGCCCAGGAAGACACGTGAGCTAAGCCCTTCTTGTCCTTACAGAAAACCCACGGGGAGGGCTCTGCTCCTAATCTTCTTCTTGTAGATTTTTGAAGCTTCCCAGGTATCTTGTCTCATGAGCGCACATGACCTCATGGTAGGTTCCACTTGTCTTCTCTTAGGAAACCCTATCGATGACTCCCTCGTATTTCTTCTCAGTGCTTCTAGGCTATCTGTTAAATAAGTTTTGCCATGTACACAGAAACTGTAATTAAAAATTAGTCTTACTCCAAGTCAGCATGTTGACTCCTGTAATCCAAACTCTGGGAGGCTGAGGTAGGAGAATCGCTGTGAGTTCAAGGCCAGCTTGTGTAACATAGTGAGTTCATGCCCAGCCTGAACAATATAGCAAGACCCTTTCTCAAAAATCAAAAACATAAAATGAACTTTAATCTTCATCTCTAATCTACAGCATGTTCTTGACTTCTTTCGTTCAGAATTCTGCTCCATAAGCTTTACTTTTTCAAACTACTTCTTAACCCAAAGGAAGGGGCAGAGGTCTGTGAGTTCTCACAGTAGATTTGTGCAGCTTCAGCAGGACTCACTGAAGGATGAGATGCTCTAGTATCACTACCTCCTTGTTCAAGGGTGAGGCAGCCTGCAGGCATCTTAAACATTTTTTCTTTCCTAAAGCTGAAAGGTAAATATGAGGGCCTCTTAGTCATACCAACACTGGGACTTGAAAGCACAGGTTTATTGCTCAATATATTGAGGATACTAGCAGGAAGGAACAGAAAAAGACATCAGTACAATGCCTAGGACATGGAACCAGGTGTCAGAGAAACTTAGCAAAACTCTGAAGTTTAATGTAAGGCATCAGGCCTTGTAAGGCTGTGTTTCTGGACCATAACTGTGGAGGTGCTCTGTGAGGTCCTTCCCAGATGCCCTGTCCTGGAGGAAACTGTTTATGGTTTTGTCAAGCAGTGTGATAAAGACAACCATCCTCAGAAACCAGCACATCTGAATGCTTGGGGAGTCTGATGCTGAGCAGTTGATCTGAGCCACATCATCCCCTCCCTGGCACTGTCCCTCTCCCTCCTGCCACATCACAGTGACCTCCCCCTCCTATGGACTGGTCTCTGATCTCTGTGACCTGTCTTGCTCCTTCTAGAACCAGTCGGAGGGCAGTGATACTCACTGTGGACATGCCACAGACAGCCAGAGCCGATGAAGAAGTCACCTTGAAGCTTAGTGTTCAGACAGAATTGAGAGAATGCATGGTGGTAAGTAGAGACCTGGGGGAGTGACTACAAACCTAAGTCCTTTATTGTGAATGCAAGATACTCAAATTCTCACTTTAATATCGCACAGTATACTTTATAAAACATTCTCAAATATGCTATGCTTTCTGAGCTATAGAACAATTGTGTGAGCTTGTTGAAAATGACGACTTTTACCTTACAGATGAAGAAACTCTGGCCCAGAAAAGTCTAGGGAAAATGAGAAAGAGAGAAGAAATAGGTAGTAAGGGTGAGGGAATAAAACAAAAAAAGATCTAAGAGGTCATAGAGAACTGCTAGGAGTTTCTGCAAAGTCTTGAGCTTAGTGCATTTGGGATGGAGTTTGGTAAGGGGGTACTCAGAAGAACACACTGCCACCCCCTGCAGTAGGCTGAAGCAGCTGAGATGAGGATTTGCGGGCTCTGGTTGCCTCCTTTCTGTAAGCTCAGCCCAGCCATGAGTCTGCTTTTCTCTTACCCTCCCTCTGCTCTTTTGCTCTGTTTTACCAGTCACTGACTCTTTTGCAGGCCTCCTCAGACCAATGGGGAGCTCCCATGCATTTCCTTTTCCCAGCCCAGCAGTTGTCAGAGTGTAGTCTAATCTCTGAACCACAGCATATGTTTCAAAATCATGGTACAACTAAAACTCACCTGGGAGTGTCATCAAAAGATAGAAGCAATGTAGGGAGAAGCCAGAGCTTCTCAATTTGTAACAAACTCCCAGTGCATATGGATGCTGTGTTCCAGAGACCGCCCTGTGGTGGTAGAGCATCACTTCACGCCACATTTCTCTACAGGGTGAGTTTCCTATTTCAAGTGAGATTTAAGGACATTGATTAAAAAGGAAACTAAATTGGGAGCATTCATTATAATGCATTATAGAAATGTCCCACATTTAAGTGTGAGATCCTTGATCATTAGGCAAAGAATATTCCAGCTGCTCTGTCAGATTTTTCTCTTTGCCGCCCAAGATTTTGAAGCATGTGTGCAGACTTGAGGTGGAAGGGGGTCCAGCTCGTGGGTTTTCAGTCTTATGTTGTCTTTATCATAACCACAGATGACAATGCAGAAAATGTGTGTATATCATGCATTAAATATTTGTGATAATAGTAGTTTCTCCTTGTGATAATTAATAAAGTTCTATTTCCACTCCTGAAAAAGTGATGGTTGGATAAAATGTGTTCAAATCAACAAACAGCCATGTGATATTGTGATCCATAAAATTAGACGTTTAAGAGTTATGCTGGTAAAATACAAGAGTGATCTTTCTAAAACCTAAGTTCAAATAAAAGGACAAGAAACTCTTCAGTTTGAGTCAGTGAGTCTGCAAACAAGAAAGAACTTATGTAAAAGGAAATTTTCTTAGTCTACACAGCCAATTTTTATTTCTAGCATTTAATAAAAAAATGAATGTAGCGCTTTTAAACATCTTTATGATTAGAAAATTGTAGGAAAATAGAATTTGTTTATTAGTTTAAAATTCCACCACCTCATTTTCTATCAATTATAGTGCTTTACAACTGACCTTTTGGGAGAATGAGGTTTTAGGCTCATATTTCTTTTAGATTTAAACATAATGCCTTATAGCCATGATGCTGTTTTTTAATACAAAGATTATATAATTCTTTAAGGCTGAAAGAAACTTGTGGTAGGACACAGTGCTTAAGCATTTTATGATATACTCCACGTTACTGGTTTCAGAAAGTCTCTGGTACACTTACCAAAAAACTTGTTCTTAAACACATAAATGAAGTACAGTAGATCACTTATGAAACCCAATATATTGAATGACAGATAAAATTAAATAAAATTAACTTGTGAAATAACATATGTGTTTACTGATGCTTAAGAAAAGCAGCACATTAGAGAGGTGAACACATTAATTTTAATTTTGTGAAGACGTGATCTGTAGGGGATGCTGGGGCTCAGCTTGAGTAAGAACTACATCAACCCGTGCTGGCCCATGACACACCTGGTGCCCAACAGGCTGGGCAGCCACAGGGTTCTGATATTTTTCTTTCAAGGAAACAACTGTCAAAAAATCTGTTTCATGGTGATATTTTATTAAGAATCCAATGAAGAAGTAAACAACACCAGGATAGGGTCTTCTGAACACCAGAGCTCCTGGGTATTCAGAGGAGCACGGAATGGTGAGCCTGTGGGACTTCCTGTGGGGCAGAGGGTTACTCACTGCAGAATGGCCAGGATCAGAGCAAGGTTCTGGGACGGGCAGATGGCAGATGGACTCAGCCAGCCGCTCATAACTCCCACATGTTCAAGGCAGTGTTGAGAGCAGGCAAAATTATTTTAAAGTTTTTCTTACTAGGATATGTTTGTAGTACTCAAGTTTTACATTCCTTGCTGTAAATTAGTACATATACTGCACATAGTACACCTCACTACTTTTTTATCCCCTCCATCCATCTCTTGATTCCCTTCCTTTTTCTTGAGATATTTTAATCTGTAAGGTGCTATCTTCTTTTCTCTTGTCATAAAATCACCCAGTGCTGAAGTTACTGTGCTGCATTAATGTCTTTCATCACTAAAACAATGCTGTCAGTTAGAGATTAGTAAAGCAACAATGCAATTGCGTTCCATATGTATTTACTCAGTGAAAGGATTTATCTACAGTGAATGAATTTATTGACAGGCACAGGCTAAAACTCTTGATTTAATACTAACTAGGCACTGAAATTTGATATGTACAATAATCTGAGATCTTAATTTGCAAGACACTCTCAAGATAAAAAAGAAAAAAGAGGAAAAAGCAAGAAAGGAAGGAAAGAAGGAAGTAGGCAAGGAAGGAAAAAAGGAAGGGAGGGAGGAAGGGAGGGAAGGAGGGAAGGAGGAAAGAAGGTAGAAAGGAAAGAAGGTAGGAAGGAAGGAACGAACGAACGAAAGGAAGGAGGGAGGGAGAGAGGAAGGAAGGAAAGGACCTGACCCTCTAGATATCCTTAGCTACTCTAACAGACACTCTTGGGAGGTAGAGGTTCCATCTCACAGTGGAAGCGGCATTGAAAAGAGTAATTTCAGTCATCGAGGCGGGAAGGTGAGTGGGGAGAGAAAGCCAAACAAAACAGAATCCAGCCGTGTTCTGTACATGTACCTACTCACTAAGATGACTGTTTAAAAACTTCATGTACAGCAAGCACATATTAAGAAAAAAAAAGTCATCAAGTTTCTCAAAGTTAAAAGTGAGTGTAGCAGGCACTGGTCAACATGACAAGGCCTGGCCTGGGCAGATACACTCAACCAGCCAGACTGCCATGTCAACAGGCCACAGAGTACAGAATCATGCAGGCCCATCCCACAGAGTCCCACTGAGAGATGGTGAAGTCCAGGCTGCTGTGTAATGGACCGTGACCCCAGGACAGAGCCTATGGATTCATTCACCTCTATCTCCTGGTCGCATCCTGAGTCTCATGCCCACACTTACAGTAGAAGTTAGAGGACAGAAGGAGAAAGAACCTGACACTGCCAAGCCCTTGCAGTGATACTAAGAATGTGGGATCCTCCATAAATATGGCCAACTTCCAGTTTCTTGGTCTCGTCTTTTTTGCTTGTCCTATTTACTAGAGCCTAATAAGTACACTAACACTGAGTCCTCTCCATCTACCAGATTCGGAGTTACCTCAGAAGCAGCAAGCCAATTGATGGCAGCTTCAACTATAAATATGTCTCCTGCCTCTGTGCAGATTACCCAAAAAACTTGTACTGGGACTTCCAGACCAACAGTGAGTACAGGCATCTTCTAAAGGAGGGGCTCTTCACCAGGGAAGGAAAAGCAGAAACAGAGCTGGCAGGTGGAAGAGTAGATGGTAGGGTGGGAGGAGGACTCTGGGGAGCTGGTGAAATGAAGCCCAGGTACCAAAAGAGAAGCGCTGCATGAGAAAAACTAAGAAAGATGAGCAATTTGTAGATGATTTGGGAAACTGTTCCTCATCGGGCAGGTGCTGGATCCAAGGGGGAAAAAAGAGGATAGTGAAGTGTCTATGAGATGGTCTCTGTGCTCCTCTCTTCCAGGCACCGTACAAATTGAAGCAGTGGTTGACGTCGTTTGGGAGTTGGGTATCTGCCCTAATGATGATGCAGTGATACCCATTCGTGAAAATCTATTTTGGATTCAAAATACATTGAGCATACATTAATGGGAAACCCTTCTGTATCTCACAATGCCCGTGTGGTTTCCTCTAAGTAAGCATGGCTCCAGTAGCTGCTGTGGGCTCTAAAATAAAATTCTGAAAATCTTCTTTGGTTCTCTTGTACTTCCTTCCAAAATTTATCCCTGAAGTCCTGCCAGTACCACAAGTTTCTAGAACATTAGTTTTTTAAAAACCTTTTGTGGAGGAGACTGTATAGGTCTCAGTACATACTGGTTTAAAGAGATAAAAGAGAAATAGTGAAGAAAAGAGCCATTCTCACAGAGAACAAAAGTGATGGACAAGATACTCCAGGCAAATGCCAGGAGAAACAGGACAGGCAGCCAAGATGTCACTTGGATATCTCTACCTCACTGCTCTCCAGAGATCTGCCCTCAGGGGTGAGGACAAAGGAGTTCATCTGTGTGCCCTGAAGATAGGGACAGAGCTTGTCTGGCTGGACCTGGGTGGTCCTGGGTGGGCCATAGCATTCTATCCTGTTTTGTTGCTTCTTTTCAATGGTGATAAACAAGGAACTTGACACTCAGGGACACTGGGCTTTTGTAGAGTTCTGTCAAGGAGCTTGGGCTTAATAAGGGAGGCTGGGGAGGAAGGCTACTGATCTTGAAAGGATTTGTAGGAGGGACCTGGGAGTGCTTCCTGACAGGGGTGGGATATAAGCAAGGGTCCAGGACAAAAAGTAGGTGGAGCACATCCTTGTAATTGGAACAGAAAGCACAAAAGTCCAAAGCACAAAGTGGCAGCATGCTCAGGTCAGGTAAGCACAGCTAATAGGCAGGTGAAGTGGAACTGGGAGGGCTAATGAGGATGCTGAGAGGAAGCAGGAGCAGAATCAGGAGAGGCCAAGTGTAAAGGGCAAGAGAGTGAGACCATACCCTCCAGAGGAGCAGTCCTAAGTGTGAATCAGAACCCATGGCTGGTAACTTAATCACTAGAAGAGATTGTTTTGCCAATTAAAACAATTATATTGATGTATGTTTCACCTGAGCAAAAAATATGCTGAATGTTACTACATACGCCCTGGCAAAAATACCAGGGACATAAAGTGCATACATATACCAATACCTGCTTGGTTTTACACAAGAGAATCAGGAACTTTTCTTGGCCTTATGACTCTGACACTTCATGAAGATAAAAAAGTGACAAGTAATCATTAATTTTATTTTCTTTGATAGAAAAACTGATATGAATGGATCTTGAAGTTTTTTGTGCTCTAAGGCACCCAGATTTCTTGACTGTCTGGAGTAGAAGCACGCATTAAAAAAATATTTAAGATATATGTATAATCTATAATTTTCTGAGAATTATATATTTATTATAAGCAACAAGAAATACAGGAATTAAGTCAGTGGTATTTTTATTTAGCCTTTTCTTGGCTAAATATTATTTCAAGATGTAACTGACATTGCAAAGTCCTTGATGAGGAATTTTACACTTCTAATCATATTAAGTCATTAAAGTCCGCTGGGTTGTTTATACTTGTAAGTCAAATGAGCTTACTTCTAGGACTCCTGCTTGCATGTGGCTCACGGCTGCCATATCAGACATTACAGGTATTTCCACTCTCTAGGAAGGGGCACTAGATAACACCCTCAAACTAAGGAGGCACGCAGACTCTACAACCACGACCACGACTAAAACTATTACCCAATAACTTGCAAAAGCAATATATCTCCAAAAAGTTTTCTATCCGCTTCATTCACTTCCCTTCTTTTCACAGACTATTGATTTCGTTAGCGCTGTCTGCTATGAGATATTTCTCATTATGTAGCTGAAGCATTGTTCATCCTCATGAGGCAATTTTCTTCCTGCTTAGCACATGTGGGAGACTGTAAGAGAAATTGACCAGAGTGTGAATGGACAGAGACTAACCCTGTGGTGGCAAATATTGACCAGATACAAATATAAATCTATGAAGCATCTGTGAAATCAGTCCAGCCCACCTGAATAGTTATTATGTGGTCATAGGTGTGGGAGAGGGTTGTTTGATACCTGAAACCCCTTAACTTGCCATGTATCTGAGAATTCCAGCCCCAAGACAAAGCCAGTCCTTGATCTCTAAAGAAAGAGGTGTCATATTTTCCACCGGAGCTATGCATTGTGGGGTTTCCACCATTTACTTTGTGAAAAAAGGAGACTTAAGTGATAAAGGAATAAAAGTGGGTTTAAATTGAAAGGCAGCCACATCATGGGCCATCAGACAAAAGTAAGAAAAAATATCTTTTCCCAGCTAAGACTTAGTCTGTTCTTGTCACTGGAAGTCTGCAGTCACGAAAGGAGTGGGAAAATTTCTGGATTCTCCCATACATCTTCACATGTATGTGCATGTACATTTCTAAAATGTGTTTGAGACTGAATAGGCAGATTTTTTTCCTTGTCATATACCTAAGTAGTACAATGAAAAACTTCCTGTGATAACTGAGAAGTTCATTCCAGTGGTACCTGAGGCTAGCTTGATGATCTGAAGCACTGTTCTCAACATATTAATACCAACACACAAGTCTATTTTTCCCTTTCCATACAGATATGAAGCAAAGTACTTGGTTGTTCTGTACCAAGTTGATGTCAAGTCTCAAAGGGCTTATTCAGAACAAACTAGAGGCAGGGACCATATATGTTATCTGTTGTGCGAATAGAACAATACAAACATAAACAAGTGAGGAAAAAAAGAAAAAAATTTAAAACTCAAACAACTACTGTGGGACCAGCAATGATTTCTAATTCCTATGGCTCTTTCTCTGACTGATGAAGCATAATTTTAAATCCTAAAACAAACACAATACATCAAAAAAAGAAAAACCAATGAGTGTGGAGTCTTTCTAAGAAAAAAAATGTGTTTTTAATCTCAAAAATGGAGCTCAAAAGAAACTCGTAGCATAAAATCAATACTGTAAGACTATAAGTAGTGTGCAGCCCACGTCTGGCTCATGTGCTTGGCCTGAACTGACTGGAGAAGCAGAATTAGGTGGTCCAGAAAGTGTTGACCCTGCAGTTCATGTTTGGGTTTTGCCTGTATCCTGAACTGCCTGGGGTCACAGGACCACTGGTCTGGGATTGCACCACCAGTGCAACTGGATTCTAGGTCACACACATGCCCTAAAACGCAAAGGGTCATTGTATCACAGCATCTGCCATCAACTGACATCACAGTTCACATCTGAGAGCTGGGAGAAATAGGTACACTTCCAGCCTAAGCAGTGCATCTCAGCAGACAACGAGGGGCAGGGCTGACCAGGAAAACAAGGGCCACTAGTGACCTTTGCTGAACTGCCAAAGAAGAGGGAGACTGAGCATTCTGCCTGCAGCATCAAACATGAAAAGGCGAAGGACTAAAACACAGTCTCAGAACTCCACCGAGAGATCCGGGGAAGATGGCGACCAGGTGAGCAGCAAGGGAGCAAACCTCCTTAATAAACACCACCAGCTCGAGACAGACTTGGCGAGCGTGAATGCCGGGACCTCGGCTGGGAAGTTTAAACTGGGCGTATTTCTCTGAGATGCCGGGGGAGATGTGGTAGGGCGGACCAGGCTGCCGGGGCGAGACGTGGGAAAGTC
>PVLD010037386.1:0-10279 GCA_004027595.1 Dinomys branickii | reverse complement strand
CTCCCCACAACCTCCAGGCCTGCAGCAGGGAGCTCACAGTCTTCCCAAGCAGTCTATCTGGGCCCACACATGTTGCTTCTCCCCCTCAGTCCCATCCCCTCTTCTCCTTTCCCCCTTCTGTTTCTCTTTGTAATTACCTTTAGTCTTTGCCTTCCCAGGGTTGAGGAAGACTTGTTCAGCAATTACCACTAACCCCAGAGCCTTATCTCTGGTGTGAATCTTTTTACAGCCTGCGTGTCCTTGTCTGCTAGTTGACCAAGCTAAGTCTACAGGCTTCTTAAACTGCTTGAAGAAATATGGACCAATTAAAATGTTTTAGCTCTTACACTTGGGTTCCACCTATCACTGGAACCTGATGTCTTTAACTCTTTTGGGAAGATCCCTAGAAGGGGACTAGCTGGGTGAAATGGAATTTCTGTTTAGTGTTTTGAGGAATCTCCATACTGCTCTCCATGGTGGTTGTACTAGTTTACATTCCCACCAACAAGGTAGTAGAGTTTCTTAACCCCCACAGCTTTGCCGGCATGTGTTGTTATTTGATTTCTTGGCGACAGCCATTCTTGCTGGAGTAGGGTGGGATCGGTAGGATGGAATGTCTTCCTACTCATCTTTTAATTTGCATTTCTCTAATGGCCATTGATGTTAACCATTTTCTCCTGTATTTATTGGCCATCAATACTTCTGTGAAATATGTATTTATTTTGGTTGTACATTTTTTGTTGATCTTTCATTGTGAAGGTTTTAATTTTGAGGGTTGTTTTCTTTTTCTTTTTTTTTTTTTTGAGAGAGGGTCTCACTGTGTAGTTCAGGCTGGCGTTGAACTCAGAGCAATCTTCCTGCCTCAGCCTTTGAGTTCTTTATGTATTTTAGATGTTCTCCATCTGTCCAAAGAATTGGGGCAAAAACTCTTTCCATTATGTAGAGATCTTTTCAAATGTGAAGGGAAATAAGAGAGGAAGGATTGGGAAAAGGGATTAAAACAAAGACGCGAAGAAAAAATGGAAATAGAGCTTTTCCAAATGGGAAGGGTAATAAGAGTTGAAGGTAAGGGGCCCTAGAGACAGCGAAGGGAAGTGAGAAGGAGGGGTGTGAAGTGGCCAAACCGTGTCCCCCGCTGGCTGTCACAGCAAGAAGGCAAAAGCTGAGGCTTTTTATCTGGCTCAACATCACCTCACCTGAATTAAAACTGCTCGCCTGAACCCTAACCCTAACCCTAACTGGGCTGTGGGCGACAGTCCACTCATCTACCACCTGTCTCACCTCAGACGAAAAGCCTCCAGGAATATATGCTATTAGTCCCATTTTGCACCCCACCAGCAAGCACTGAGAGGTCCAGCTCCTCCACATCCTTGTCAGCGCTGGGTGTCATCTGTAATCGCTCTTGAGTGGAAAGAGGCAGGAAAGAGGAATCCTAGTGCTTGGCCCCTAGAGCACCAGGGTGCCCACACACCTGTGCTGCCGCTGGGCTGAAAGGCACAGTCGCAGTGTGCGCGGTCCAGGTGCATCCTCCCATGGTGGGAAAGGGCCACCTCCCAGGGCCTGACCACCTGCCCTGGTCCAAGTGACTGGTGCTTGCAGCCAGAGTCACTGGCAGTCAGGAGATCAGGCCTCTTGGATTTCTCAGTGGGCAGTGAGTCCAGGGCAGTCATTGGTAGGTGGAAAGCCTGTCCTAGCCTCCCAGCAATGGCTTTCCTTTTTTTTTTTAACCCCCTAACCCTGTAGCACATGGGATTGAACAAAGGTCTTTGCACATGCTAGGCAAATACTCTACAATTAAGCTGCATTCCCAGCTGTTTCAAATAGTTTTTCTTTTAAGTTACCCAAGATGGCTTCAAACTTGTAAACCTGCCCCAGCCTCCTGAGTGACTGGGTAACATGAGTGTGTATCACGCTGGGTTTTGCCTCATTTTGATGGTGGTGATGTTGAAGGGAAAGGAAAGGACAGTTCCTTTGGGGCGGGGGAGAAGGGAGGAGAGGAAGGAAAGGAAGAAAAAGAAGCAAGTTAGTGGACAAAGTTCTAAGCCAATTTGCAGTACTCTGGTATTCCTGAATATATACATACAGATTTTTCCCAGGTAACACTTTGAAATCATGCTGTCCTTGCTACTTGTTTTATGATGATTTCTTGGAAGTCCTTGGCACCAGCTTTCCCAAGTGCTTCTCTTTGGAATTCAGATAGCTAAGTGAACACCTGTGTACACCTGTCCTCTGGGTGCCCCAAAGCTCACGCTGCTGTCAGTGGCAGTGAGAAGGAACATGAGACCCATGAGTTGATTGAAGAAAGTTGGAAAACCTGAAGATAAGTCTTGCTATGGTTGCATATGGTTTCATTGTGCTCATAGTTAATGACTTGGTCTTCAAGGTGGCCATATAAGGAGGTGCCAGGACCTTTGAGAAGTAAAACCTAAGCCAGGTGTGGTGGTGAACATCTGTAATCCCAGCACTCTATGGGGCTAAGGCAAGACCATCAAACATTCAAACTCAACCTGGACATTTTAGCAAGACCCTGTCTCAAAATAAAGAAAGGCCTGGGCATATGGCTCAATGCAAAGGCCCTGGCTTCCATCCCAGCACCCCTCCCCCATGTGTACACACAATAATGGACTCGACGAAGTGTCCTGGGAATTAACTGAGGTAATTGACTTGGGGGGCGTGAGACTTCAGCTGTGAAGCAGAAGAGCTGGATACACAGTGAGCCTTATAAAGATCTTGAAGAACTGTGCCTTAGTTTTCTCTAGTTGTTGAGATAAAATATCTGATGCCAAAAGCAACAAGAGCAAAAAGAGGAGGAGCAAGCTCTTTTCCTCCCTTGTATTGTGTGCAGGGTACCCGCCCTAGGGCCAGTGCAGCACTCACACCCACAACCCCGGCACTGCACAGTGAACCAATCACAAACTCTACATTCAGCTGCCTGCGGAAAGCCCACCTCCCATGACCACATGGATCTGGGGGAACATGAAGACGCAAACCATAACACACTGAGAAAATTTTTGTTCTTAAAATCAGATCTGTGTTATGCTCCACTGAATGAAACCTTTTATTTGGTTGAATAGTCTGTGGGATGGAAGTGGCAGTGGATTGAGAAATGGTCACCATTACCAGCTTTAAGAAATGGTCACCATTGCTAGCCTGTAATTTAGATACTCAAGAGGCAGAGGCAGGAGGATTTTGAGTTTTAGGCCAGCCTGAGCAACCTAGCAAAACTCTGCCTCAAAATAAAAGGAAAATTAAAAGTTAACTGTGTACCTGGACTGAAGATGAACTGTAGTAGAGATTTTTTTTTTTCTTTTTGAGACAGGGTCTTGCTATGCAGTTCAGGCTGGCCTTGAGCTCACTTGGTAGCCCAGGCTGGTCTCGAACTCACAGTGATCCTCCTGCTTCACCCTCCCTACTGCTGGGATTACAGGCATGCATCACCACGCCTGGCAAGATTTCTGACCTTGATGAAGGATCCAATGCCCAGGCTCGGCACTGGGCAAGGCCCCAGAAGGCAGGGGAATCATCTGCATGTCCAGAAGGCCCAGGTTCCAGGTCTCACCTACAGCCATCCTTAGGGGTCCAGGAGGGATATCTTTCCTGCTGTCATTTTACAGACCAGAGCCTTGGTCCTTGAGAGGGGCCTCGTGCTCAGTGGGTGGGGTTGTAGGGCTGGCTGGCTGCACCCTACCCTTTAGCTATTGACTGAGGGGTACAGTGATAAACACCCATGGGCCCAGCCACTTGAGAGCCTGAGCAGGAAGATCATTTGAGCCAGGACAGGAGCTTGGTGCCGGGCTGGGCAACATAGTGAAACACCCATCTTTTTTTTTTTTCCTTGCATTAAATACTGCTCTAATGAGGAATAATCAGTATAATAAAACAACGTATTTTTTTTAACTTCGAGGAAAAGAAAAATTAATAATAGAAACAATGGTATAAAATTTCAAAACAAGATTATTTTCTTCAATGAGTTTTGGTTTGAGAAACAAAATCATCCTAGGATTTGAATTATGGCAAAACTGATGTTCTCTGAAATCTAGGAACTGCATTAGCAAAACCACAGACAATTACCCCACCACCATGCCTGTTTTAATTGCGGGAAATAAGGCTGAACATTGGCTATGATACGACTTGTTGAAGTCAAAAGCCACCTGGTCTAACTGCTCAGGCTACCGTTTTCCAGAACTATATTGAACACTCTATAGATATCTAAGGTTTAGATCAGCTCTGATGTTTCTTTGTTGATTTTTTTTTTTGGTCTGGTTGACCTTATATGTCACAGTGGGGTACTGAGCTCTGCTATTACAGCTGTCATTGGTGGTTATCTGATTTTTTATCTCCATGAATATGGGTGTTATATACTTGGGTGTGCTGGTATGTGCTGCATATACATTTAGGATTGTTATTTCTTTCTCTTGGATTGTTCCCTTAACAAGTGTGGAGTGTGCTGCTGTCCGGCTGCAGCAGGTCTAGGAGATTCCTGCAGGAGAGAACGACGCAGGCGAAGAGACAGACGACACAGACACCAGAGGTCCTTCTCGTGGAACGGGAGCGAGGCTCCTCTGACACAGAGAAATGTTTTCTGCTTTATTATATGTTTTTGCAATTACTTATGAAACTTGGCAGATAAAACAGTTGGTTAAACAGCTGGGCAGGTTAAACCAGTTTTTGCTTAGATACAATGAGGTTTCTATTTTGGTTACAGAGTCAGACATGGTTGATCGACCGTCCAACCACAGTCCTAGCAGGGAATCAACTTTCTAAAGCACATAAAAAAAGGAAGCAAAAAGATCGGTCACTAGGTGTTCTTGATTAGGTATAATTTTTCAAAGCATTGTTCACTTGTCTACTGGACAATAGGACCCACATGTACAATATCTCCATCTAGAGCCAGTCCAGTACACACGGGGTATTCGCCCAGTGGTTTCCCATGCACTGAGGCCCGTGCAGTGCTCCCCTTCCAATCTGGTGGGTGAACATCGCCACACGGGAGGTAGGGGACTGACTCAAATCTCTGTGGTGGCTTGTACTTCCCCTTTCAACCCTGGAGGGGTGCCTTTCATCCTGGGCTCTGATTCCTAACTACTTTCAGTTCTGATCCTTCAGGTTCCCAACCATCCTTTATCAATAGCACAATGAATATCTGGAAAGCTGTGATTAATTGAGAGTAGAGAGAGAGAGGCCGCACACCCATCCTATGTGGTCCCTGCTTTGCAGATACCCACTGCCCCACTGCCAGTCCTGACTTTGTCAAGAAACTGGCACTGGAAGGTCTCCAGCAGTAGTGACCTTTGTTGCTCTAAATCAGTCTTGGTTTCAAATCCACTTTGTCTACAAATAGAGTAGCTGACCCTTCTTTTTTCTGGATTCCTATCACATGGGGTATTTTTGTTTTCATCCTTCACATTGTGAATTATTTTTTGAGTTAAATATGTTTGTTTTCTGCAGCATATTGTTGGATCTTGTTTCTTGATCCATTCTGCCAAACTGCTTCTTTTAATTGGTGAATGGAGCCCATGTTCATTGATTGTTAAAACTGGTATGCACTGACTTATCCTCATCATAGTATTTTCCTGTTGTTGCTTCTCTTCCCCTTCTTTTTAATTCCTTTCTTTGCCTGGTAGGTTCATTCTACTGGGATTCATGGAATTGTCTTCTTGTCTTTTCTAGAATATCCTTGGGAACTTTTTGGGCTGGTTCAGAAGTCATGAATTTCTTCAGATGTTGTTTATCATGGAAGTTTCTTATCTCTCCATCAATTTTGAAAGATAATTTTGTAGAGTTCATCAGTCTGGGTAGGGCTTGAAACACTTCACTCCAAACTCTCCTTGACTTAGGATTTATGTTGAGAAATTTGCTGTGATTCTGATGGGTTTTCCTTTATAAGTTTTTTGGTTTGTTTGTTTTTTTTTTTGTCTTTTCGAGACAGGGTCTCCCTATTCAGTTCAGGCAGCCTTGAGCTCACTCTGGAGCCCAGGCTGGTGTCAACTTGCAGTGATCCTCCTGCCTCAGCCTCCCCAGTGCTGGGATTACAGGTGTGTGCCACCATGCCCGGTGTTTATAGGTGATTTCTTTCTTTTCTCTAACAACTTTTAATATTCTGTTCTTGTGTTGAATTTCTCAAATCTGGACTATTACATGCCTTGGTGTATTTTTTTTCCTTCTAGTTATGGCTAATTGGAGTTCTATGCACCTCACGTACCTATGTCATTGTCTTTTTCCATGCTTGGGAAGTTTTCTGCTGTTACTTCTCTGAACAGATCTTTTTACATCCTTGTGCTATCTTCTGAGTTTTCATTGATTCTGACTTATGTTATTCTTTGTTGCATTTTTTTGCAGATGTTGGATCAATTTTTTTATGGTCCAAAACTATTTTTAAAAAGTCTTCATTTGATGAAAACTGCAAACTTTTCATCGAGTTCTGATATTCTATCTTCACATTGGTTGATTCTGCTGCATACACTTTGAATACAAATTTTAATCTTCTGGGCATCTGTTTGAATCTGTTTTATGTCCATAAAAGCAAGAAAATTTATTTCTTGTTCTTTCATCTATTGAGCACTCATCATTTCTATCACTTTTCTAAGCTCCTTTACTTTCTAAAAATCTATATCTACTCTACATTCACTAACCACTTCCTTCATCTCTATAATTATCTGTATAATCTACTTTGTTACATCTACTGCTAACATTTCAGAAAGTACAGCTGGGTGACTTTTTAGTTTTGCCACCTCAGGGCCCCCTGGATTGGCCTTGAGCAAAATGGAAGTCTGGGGTGTAGCTTGCTTCCATATTTTCTCATTTTCTATTTTTTTCTGTGTTGGTGATTGTGCATTGCTTATGCATTTCAATAATTTTATTGAAAGATGTATTTCTTCGTACCAAACATAATGGTAGTTGGTTAGGTTACCTCTGCCAACTCAAAGTTAATACTGATGTTTTAAAAATATTGAAATGTATCAGCCTTTTGATAAAACTGAAGTTATACATAAAATGTGGTTTACAAAACGTTAAAGGTAGAATATACTATGGTTCTTTGGTTTACTTTTCAATGCTTATTTATGTACAAAATCGGTTACATCCATTCTGGATTGACTCAGGCTTTAGGCCTCACTGAGTTACTGTTTGCAACACTAACAATATATACACATCTCCTTACATTCATTGGCTCGCATGGAGAATTCCAAACACTAACTCAGAGATTTCATAATTATGGAGGTGCCTACTTACTTTTCTTAAGACGCTGTATAGAAATTTGTAAAAGTATATTCTATTCCTTAAAAAAAAACTAGAAGCAATAGCAGTTTTATAGAAATAATTCAGAGTAAAACCTGGAGTGTTTCATCTAGCCAGAACATAAGGTAAAGCAACTTTTCAGAGTGGTAATTGATTCTGAGTTACAATGTAATATAATAGAACATTTTAAAAATGAAACTAGACTGAGGGAGTAGACTCTACAGAAATTTTTATCATTGATACAAACATAACCTTTTTTTGTAGAAAAAAATATTAAAGATAGCTCAATGAATATGCCAAATTTAGTAGGTCTGTATTTTGGCTTAATAAAAAATGTCTTTAAATTTAAATGCAATTCCCATATAGCAATAACATTTTCATCTCTGAATTATATTATTACTTGCATTATGGGTGTCCCAAAACCATCACATTATCTAGAAGATAACCCTTATTATGCCTTAAATAGTGCATGTATGAAATGTTAGTTTTGATGCAAATCTCATAATTTAATATTTAACATTTAAATTAAGTAGATTACCATTTTCAACATCACTTAAATATAATATATTGATCCAATATAGAAAGGTTAATGTTAGAAATGATTCACAGTTCACCTTTTCATGCTTATATGAAGTATTTCACATTTATGCCTTTAGCTTTTCTTTTTAGTGCTGTTAACTTTACACATGAATTCAAATCTAAACAATCTACATTGCTTATGGGAGGTAGCTTTATTACTACTATAGAGACCTCCTTAGGAAATGATTACTTTTCAAGATGTCTTTTAGATATAGCTGGCTTTCAGCTTTTGAGTCTGTCCCAAGATCCTGCCTCTTCATTTTATTAGAGATGAGAGGTTACAGTCTGTTTGGCCTAGTACCCTGTTGTTTGGTACTGGAATAGGGTATTGCACCTGACCCCTGACAATCTTGATATTGGTACACAAGGAAGAAGAACTGATCGCAACAACTATATGAACGTGGGTAAAGTAGCACAATCAGCAACAAGAGCATGAAGCACAGTCTAGAAAATGATCAGTAGTAATAGCTATTAATTTTCCACATTTAACCACAGGTACAAAATTTATAGCTGTATCACAAAATCTGAAACAAGTCAGAAAGTTATATACAGTAAATATCTCCTTAATAGAGCACTTTTACCCTAACAGGAAAGAATTTTAATGGAGTATGGGGGAAACTAGAGAAAGAAATTAGAAAGAAGGCTGAAGGGCAAAGGAAAACTGTTCAAACTTTGGGGTACTGCGAAAGACAGGAGGGAAGGAATGAAGGGAAAAAACAAAAACCAGAACAAAACAAACACGAAACTAAACCAATATGCACACTCATAAAAAACAAAAACAAACAATAAAGAAGAAAAAGATTTCTCTGCAATTTGAAGCCTGTGGTCATCTTCTGAGGTGTACAGTTTTGTGGTATTGTACAGTTCCTGGTGTGTCTCCACTGTCTCTGGTAGACAAAAGAAGCAGACAGAACACAGGTCCATCATGGATAATCCCAGCAAGCCTGCAGTAGGAATAAGGCCAGATGTCCACTCTGGTGCGTTCAACTCCACAGATGCTCAGGCCACACTGATCCTGGCCTCTGACTATGAGTTTGGAGCCCATGTTGTTCAGCCTTCACCACTCTGTGTGTCTCTTGTCATCCAGACCTCAGCTCCCTGGTCCTGGATGTCTCCCTAGGTTTTCCCTCACCCTGTCCCTAGGAGCACTGAGTTGAGGCCAACCCATGGCTACTCCAAGTCCTCAGTCCATCCGGCCCCTTCCTAAAATGGCATGCTACTGCCAAACCTGACAGCACGCAGCCAGAGCTACAGGCCAGGACAGAACAGAGGCCCACAGGAGGCCTCCTGACATCACCCCATCTTCTGTAGGAGGGCTCATCTACCTCCCCACCTGCTCCTCTAGCAGGAAATTCCTTGGTGAGGAGAAAAAAGCTGTTAAATTACCTGCACACCAGAAACCATTCTGCTGCTTGTCTTGAATTGTAAATATGGTCCATTTGATTCCAAAGTGTATCTCCCCTCATTCTTCAAGATGAAAGCAAAGAGAATTTCCTTACTTTGCAGAGATTTCCTCTTAGGGGATGGAGCTGATCTGGAGAATCTCGTCATTTTTTTTTTTTTTTTAAGAAAGGATAAAAAGAAATACACAAAATTGTTTTTGGAGAGAAACTGGCTTGCCTGATCCTTCCTCTTTGATGTGGTCTATCAAAATTTCACTGCTTAGAAAAAGGAGGTGGGGGAGGTTTAATAATTACCTTTGCTGACCTCTGTACCTTTGGCTTCCTCCCATCTTGAGCACAAGATATGGCCCTTCCCAAGCTGGTCCAGTCACAGGCAGGTATCTGGGCTGGCAGGTTCTCTGGCTCCACAAGGTCAAGGAGAAAGGTAAGGCCGGCCGGGTGATGGGGATGCCCGCTGCTCTCCTGGCTGGGTGGCCCGGCCTGCACTGAGATTCCATTTGGAATGCGCTAGGACCTTACCCTCTCAGACTGGTTTTCCTGAGGAATTGTTTTGTTTGGTTCCTTGCATCCCGAATGGGAAAGCTCTATACCCATACTTTGGATCAGTTGTGCCCCAGGGGCCTTAAATTAGGGAAGGATACAAGAAAACCATTCTTGCCTTGGATTGATTCTGCTAAGTATATTCTGGAAAGTTTTAAGCAATTGTTTACTTTTGTAAGCAAAGACCCCAGCTAAGGGAGGCAGGATGAGTTTCCAGCAAGTCGTAGCTGAAGATTCGCAGAGAGCGACCTGGCACAGGAGCCAGGGGCAAAATAAGTCCCTGAGCTTTGGGAAAGACACAGGAATCTGTTTCCTGCAGCTCCAATACTACCAGTGGCTGGGTTTTTCTCTCCGGGGCTGAGCAAACTCTCCCAGACAGCCACCTGCACCCTCTAAACCCCGAGCTGACCTTTGCTTTGGAAGTCTGTACCCTGCACGTGCACCCACCCACCTCAAACAGCGCAGGCTGACCTCTGCTTTGCATCTTGTCTGCTTTTGCTGGATGAAGCTTCAGCCCATGCTCTCCTTGCAGCCTCCAGGAA
>PVLD010037385.1:0-10280 GCA_004027595.1 Dinomys branickii | reverse complement strand
TTGTTTTGTCTCAGAATCTGTAGTATCTCGCTCCAAGCTCTTCTTGATTTCATGGTTTCCGTTGAGAAATCTGCTGTGATTCTGATGGGCTTTCCTTTATAGGTGATCTGTTTCATTTCTCTGGCAGCTTTTAATATTGTGTTCTTTTGCTGGATATCTGGGATCTTGACTATTATATGCCTGTGTGTGTTTTTCTTTGTGTTATGGATCATTGGGGTTCTATATGCTTCGCTTAACTGAACTTCAGTATCTTTTACCTTGTTTGGGAAATTTTCTGCTATTATTTCATCAAATATTCCTTTTATATCGTTTGTGAGATCTCCTGCAGTTTCACACACTCCTATAATTCGAATATTGTTACATTTTGCCTCATCTTGCAGCTGTTGGATTGACTTTTCTTGTGTCTTTGATGATATCATGCTCATAAGCTGCCATGCTGTCTTCAAGTTCTGAAATTCTATCTTTGGTTTCATTTAAACGGTTTTGCATGCTTTCAGCGTTAGTTTTCAAATCCTGGCATTCTCTTTGGACCTGTTTCATTATTGGTAATTCATTCTTAAATTGCTCTTGTAACGTTTCCATTTGTTTCCTATTTTCTTCTAGACTTTTGTCTATTTCTTGTCTATGTGAATGGAACATTTCTTCCATCATTGTTTTCAGCTCATTTTTTGTCTGAGAAATCATTGCGGGTATGTGGGTTATTTCTGCTTTAAGCTCTTTCATGGCCTGTTGGAGTTGTTTCATTTCGGATGCAATCATTTCATAACTTGAAGTTATGAGGCTTCCTGGTTCCCCTGTATCTTCACATTCAAAACTTGTTCTGGGTGGGGTTGAGTTTTGAGACTGCGTTTTGTTCCTCTGTTTTCCTATTTTTGGGTATCAGATTCAAAACGTGGAGCTATAAATTCCACAGGCAGTTCAGCAGGCAAAGGTCTGCTGCAGAGGCTGCTTCAATGATTCCTTCTCTTTGGGAGAATGTCCCTTAAGCTGTCTGCTGAGATTTCCACTTCTACTCCCTACCCCAAGACCTGGCCGAGGCAAATAAACAGCTCGCCGCCCCAGAAGTCTTGCAGACAGGCCACTCTGGTGTTCCTCCCTGGGTGGAGCTCCTTCCCCCCTCACAAATCCCGTTGGGGCGCCTAGCTAGCTCTTCCCACCCGGGAGATCCCGCAGTCCTTAAAGCTGCTTTGATGTTATTTGCTGGGCTGAGCTTCTTCCCGATTCAGGAAAAACCGGTTAGAGCGCCCACTTAACTCACCCTTTGATCGTGCAGACAGGAATGCCTTTCAGATGTATCTCTCTGGATGGAGCTTTTTCCCGACTCAGAAATCCCGCTGATTGCTGTTGCTCCAGTTTGCGCAGCGCCGGCTGCGGGGGTGGGGTTCTGAGCGGGATCCCCGACTGCTGCCCAGATTGGCGCAGTCTGTCCCAGTAGCGCGTTCTCTGAGTTTCCTCTGCTCCACTGCCTCCAACAAATCCTGGTTACAGCCGCCTCTGAGCCTGTCGGGATCAGGAGCTGAAGCCGTTCTTCCCTCCGCACTCGCTCTCTCGGCTGTACGCGATTTGAACCAAGCTGCGGCCCAAGCCCCAGTCTGCTCTTTTCAGGGTCCTGTTTACCCTCTACCGCCTCTGTGTGTGGAGGTGGATTTCTAGTTTCCAGGGGATCCTCTTGTCTCCCTATTTCTGAGATCTTGGGCAGGGGAAGACTTTGACTTTAGCGAACACATATGAAAAGCCTTCAATACAAGGGGCAAATGTGCCCCAAAGTCCTCAACAAAATAAATGTTCTAATCAACAGCCTTTTAGCACAGTATAACTGTCACTGAAATTCTGCATTAATTTAGAAAGAGCTGCAAGAAACTGTAGTTTTACATCTAGTCATATGAGAGCTGTGTCGTTTATTTTGGTTGCCTTATACATAAGGGTCATTAACGTGACCCTGGGAGGGTAGATGAACACTTGCCCATTAACCTTAATATGAGTGACCACAACTGCCCCTCCATGCCTCTAAGAATGAAGAGATGCTACCAGATAAATTTTACCAAAATTCACTCTTCTTGGTATTCTTACCGAGCTTTTGCTATAACATATTTCCTCAGACTCTAAGATACTTCTAGCATCCCAAGTAAAAATTTGTTTTTACCCATCCTTTGTTCAATAAATAAATTATCTGTACACTTACCCACCCTTCTCCCATATGTGGCAACACAAAAAGACATTAATTCAGTTTCATAAGTAAATAACATAGTACTCATGTCCGCTTTCCTCTTATATTTGGCTGCATGGGGAATTTCATCAGGTGACTACAGAGAAGCCAAAAACAGTCTCTCCCAAGTCTGAATGCCAGTGGTAACCATAGGACATTCTTCTTGTTTCAGTGACTCATGGGAAATTTATATCAGTATCTGATTACACTTTATTTTCTATGCATAGAAAAATACAAATAAAACACACTTCATCAGTTTTATTAAGCATACAATTCAGTGGTAGTAGGTACTTTCTCACTGGTATGAAAACATTGCATAACCATCTCTAGAATTTTTCATCTTCCAAAGTTAAACTCTGATCCAAGAAACACGAACTCCCATTCTCCCTCTCTGCTACTAGCTGCTAACCACCATTCTGCATTATTTTTCCATAAATTTAACTATTGTACCTTCTGGATATAAGTTTAGTCTACAATATTTACCCCCTTGTTCCTGGTTTGTATCTGCTAGCAGAAACACTTCAAGGTTAATCCTTGCAGGAAGGGGCAGATTTCTATTCTGTTTGCCACTGGGTAGGACTCCACTGTATCTATATACCCCAATTTGTGTATTTATTCATGCAGGTATGAAGCCTTTGTTTGTTTATAGCTTTGATCACATTTTCTTAATTCTAGAATAAGATAGAGATTCAGAGACAAAAAATGGAGTCTGAATTTAAGAATTTCCACACTTTGCTGCATGACGAGGAGAAGTCATATCTATGGAGGCTGAAGAAAGAAGAGGAACAGATGTTGACACACCTGAAGGAGAGGGAAGCCAACTTGGAGCAGAAGAGCGAGGAGCTTAAGAGCTACAGCTTGGAACTGGAGGCAAAATGTCAGAGCTCAGCCCAGAAACTGTTGCAGGTGAGGCTGGAGAAGGAAAGAATGATTCTGACACTGAGCCATTAGAACAATGTCAGTAACTATGAGGAGAATGACAAGACATGCTTTCATTCCAGTGTGCGCATTGGCTTGGGCACTTAGGTATCTTACACATCAGTACCAACAGGGGAGCTCCATGTGTCTATGGGATACCTGTACGTGAAATATGCAAGCACACTTCCCCTGGCATGATGTTCCGTCCTTCTTCTTGTAACGCTGCTAGTGAGGAGGCTCCAGCAGGAGTGTCACAAATGTGAAGCAATCCCGGGTGATTTGGTGAAACTCAGGATGAAATTAAAATTTATAAAAATGAACTTGGGATGTTGGTTAGTGGTACAGTGCTTGCCTAGAATGTAAGGAAACTAAGGTTCAATGACCAGCACTGAAACAAACAGCCTCTTCTAGTGAGTACAGAGCTGCTGCGAGGAACCCTAGATAACTGTCATTATCATTCCCCAGCACCCTTGTTTCATGGGCACAGAAGGCTGTCGGCCTCTCCCATCAAATGTTGTGCCAAGTGACAGCTGGCAACAGAGGGGCAGCTCAACCTTTCCTCTGATTTGCTGGTAGAACTCTTACTCTAAAGGTATTGTGGGCTACCTAAAGAGTGCATTTCATGAAGATGAACAGCTGGAGCTGTTAATTCTGGATCCCAATAGTGAAAAGGGAAGTCACATTTCAGGTTGAAAAGATAGCACATTTATTCCACCAACCTGTGATACTGGCTCAGTCTCAGGAGCGATGTAGAGGATATTGGTAACAAGCGATCTCTAACCAGTCTTGCCAGAGGGAGGCTGAGCAAATGTGCTTGTGTCCCAAGCAGCCACAGGCTGATACCACTATAGCCAGTGCTCTTCCCTTCAGGGTTCCCCATGGAGACCACAGCCCCTCCTGAGTGGGCAGAGGCTGGGTGGGTTCATTGCTCCTGCCTCTGCAGCAGTGTCTCAGACTGAGTCCTCTTTCCTTCTTTGGGTGGTGCGTTTACAGACTGTCTCCTATGCCACACAGCCCATGGAATCCTGAGGCTAACGCAGCTCACCTTTGTTTTTGTTCTTTACAGGACGCAAAAGGCACCTTGAGCAGGTGAGTCCTGGATGAACACAGGAAGGGAGGGTCCCGCTGGGCAGAGTTGAATGGAGCAGACCACTGAGGAGTCTCTGCTTCTTCCAGAACTTGTGCAGTGACTCTGGAAGCACCTGAAGTCCTTTCTTTGGAGATTCAGACTGTGTTTGATGTTGATGAGCTTTACATGAATATGAAGATGAAGTTAATGCACCTTCAAGGTATGTGAATCAGGTATTCTCTCAGTACTGTGACGGGAAGGACTTTAGGCAAGCTCAGGGTTGTGTGATCCTTTTCAGCAGGGCTCCCTCACTTTCCCCATTTCGCATCCTTTTGCTGAGTTTGTCCCGCTTCCTGCTATCCGAGGAGACCTTTAGCTCCTACTCCGCTCTTGTCACCCCAGGCAGCTCCTGGCACTGTTTCCCCTTCTGACAAATGAGTGTATTCTCAGTTCCCACTACACTGAGTTGTCCTGTATACTAGCTGCAATCACATAAGAAAACTGTTAGTGTTTGGCACTGCACAGAGTTAGGTGGAGCATGCTGGGCTTTCTTTGGCATGGGATGACTATTATGCTCTTGTGACTATTTCAAATTCTGACACCAGTGCAAAAAGGTAGTACAGTGGACCATGTTTCAAATAGCTTTAGAGACTTGACTCAGATAACACAGGTTACACGTTAGAACCTGGACAAAAATTATGTTTTACTGTACCAGTGTCTTGTCTTCATCCTCCATTTATCAGTGCTTGCTTCATTTCTGTAATTTTTTCCATAACTACAAAATGCAATATCTGTTTTGCAAAATGCAGTTTTATTTGGATTCATTTTCCTGCATAATGAGACCTGAAATTAAAATGATTTCTTGGCTGTAGTAGTTATTTATTGTTACCAAGAAAATAGCAAAATTTAATGGCTAGAAACAATTCAAATATCTCACAGTCTTTGTGAGTTAAGAATCTCTGCACAGCTTAGGGTGTCCTGTTCAGGGTTTCTGACAGTGAAGGTGTGGCCAGGCTGTGTTCTCATCCTGACTCCTGACCGGGGAAGGTCCCTCCCATGCTCACTTTGGTTTCTGGCAGGATTCATTCCCCTTGGGTTGCAGTACATGAGGCCCAGGCTTCCTGCTGGCTGTGGTTACATGCTGCCTTCAGCTGCAGTGTCCCCTCATCAGCTCCTTGCTCAGTGGGATACACATGACCGACTATTTTCTTAATGGGAGCCTAGGAAAAGGAGTCTCCATAGCAGATGTGCTGGCAAGATGGTGTGTAAATAATGAATTGTAATCATAGGAGTTATATTCCATCTTCTTTGGCATATTCTATGACAGGGTCAGAAGCAATGCTCTGGCCCTGCCCACATTTTAAAAGGAAGGAATTTCACAAGGTGTGAACACCAAGAGGCAGTGTCCAGGGATTGGCCCCCTTGAGTCTGTCTGCCATAGAGAACTCACCTGAACTTCACCAATATGAAGTTATTTGCAGTCCATGTACTTTAAATATAGGTTTTGCTACAGAAATAGTGGTGGTTTTGCTCACAAAATTCTGCCTTAGACTCTGTAGGAGTCCAGGACTTTAAAGCAAAAGTGCTGATCTTTGAGCTGCATGTTACCATGTTTCTAAATTCTATAGGATAATTAAATTTTACCCTTCATAGTCTTCTAACAGCAATAAAACAACCAATGCTCCACATCTTCCTGATTTTATGTGTATGATTTTTACCATCTGATGGATTTAAAATGGTACCTACTCATGTATCTAATTTCAATCTCTCCATTTTTGCTAATGAATTTGAGAGTTTTATTTGTTCACATTTTCTTTGTAGAGTTTTATATGTTTAAGAGCCTTTGGGCTTCTGTGATTTACCTCTGATTTACTGGAGTTTAATAATTTTTACTGGATTCTTAGACTCTTACTGATTTCTGTGAGGCTATATCCAATGTCTTCTCCTGTTAGGTGAGTGACATTTGAACTTTCTTTTTTCTTTTTCTGATAAAGTTTCATACTTAGTGTGGACATATATTCCTTTGAAGTTTGTTTCCAAAGAGCCCAGTCACCAAGGGTGTTGAATTTCATCTGTGAGTTAGTTATGGTCACTGAATTCATCCTATGATTCCTTCCTTATAAGGTGCTGATATGTTGATTCAATAATTTACTTTGTAATGTCAATCCCCAATTATATTCTCAGGATAAACCAAATTTATAAATACACATTATATATATTGCACATTATATTATATATATTATACATTATGTATACCATATAGAATTGATACCTCAGTTTGAAGTTAACTTGATATATGTGTGTGTGTGTATGTGTGTGTGTATGTATATATATATATATATATATATATATATATATATGTACTCTACAGAGTACGTACTTCAGTTTGAAGCTAACTTGCTAATCATTGCTGTGCTGTATTGTTGCCAGATAAGGGCTGTTTTCCCAAAGTAGTTAACATAAATCTAACCCACTGGAGAAGGAGTAATCCTGACATTACAAAAGTGGGTAAAAACACTTAGCTGCCGCCTATCTAGTCTCACTTGCATTATGATCATATTTGTGATGATGAAGACAGTTGCTAGGTAGATGGAGAAAGTCTTTTTACATATTAGTCCTGCTCATGTAGAAAGTGATTTCATATATTTTATTAAAGTTCTGTAAACACATTCTTGTTCCTTTATTATAGATGATATTTTATCAGCTCTGTTTGTTTGCTTCACAGCTTGATTTTGCCCAGTTGATAATGAAACCATGTCTCCAGGTTTTTAATTTATAGATAGGGAGAGAGAAAACACATCTCAAATAATATGTAATATATAGAGAACTAAACTCTCATTTACATATACAATACATGGAAATGCATATTTTTTATATAATGCATTATATTTGTATTATAAATAGCATAATATAGATTAACATATAAAAGACTGGCTTTTAATAAAATATAGACATATGTAACATGAATAATATATATGTTGCATTATAAACATACATTTTTAATGTCGCCTTTGTGTTCTTTCCCTCTCCTAACATAGAGGCCTCATCAAAAAAGAATAAGAAGGGAACCAGCTCCCTAACAGAAGTCCTGAATGACAGTGGAGGCACTGACACAGAAAACAGCCACGGCCTCAAGTCAATCAGCTGGGCTGAAGAAACAGAAGATCTGGAAGAAGGTGTCTCAATCAGATGGCACAGTGCTGACGAGGTGGTGGATGGGGCTCCCAGAACCGACCACTCTACCCTTCCCATAGCTCTGTGTGCTGCTCAGAAACCCAATGTCGACTGGAGCCATCTTCCCAAGTCTCCACCCTACACGGCTTTTCTTGGGAACCTGCCCAATGATCTGACAGAAGAGTCCCTTAAGAACTTCCTTAAAGGTTTAAATATCAGGGCGGTGCATTTACCACGTGACCCTTGCAATCCAAAAAGGTTGAAAGGTTTCAGTTATGTTGAGTTTGAGGACTTGGATTCCCTGCTCAGTGCCCTGAACCTCAATAAACAGTGTCTAGGCAAAAGAATAATTCGAGTTGTCTTAGCTAATCAAGCACACCAGGATGGAAAACGGGAACCTGACAAAACAGACACGGACTGGAGGGCCCGTCCTGCCACAGACAGCACGGATGATGATAGCCTGCCTAGGAGAGGTGATGTGAGCTTTGGAAGCAAGTATCATGACTATCATGACAGTTATGATTCAGATGCTGATAGATATCAGAATGGCCTATCCAGAACTACAAATGCATTTGGGAGCCGGTATCACTATGGTTACCAAGACAGCAGGAACTGTAATAGCGACAATGACTCCAGAATACTCAATAGCAGAAAAGCATTTGGTAGTGGGTACCATAACAATGATTACTGCGGAGAAGATGGGGATCACTGTGATGGTCGATACGGTAGACAAGACAGTGGTCCGTGGAGCTTCAGAGATAGTCCTTGGAGTATTAGGGGTCTGCCCCACAGGCTCAGAGGCAGTCTGAAACCTCAGAGAAGTTCTAACGAAGATGATTCTTCCACAAACCCCTCCCAGCCCAGTCGTGCGCTTTCCATCTTTGGAGGTGCAAAACCTGTTGACACAGCTGCTAGGGAAAGAGAAGTGGAGGAAAAGCAGCGGAAGGAGCAGCAGAAATCATGGCGAGAGCTAGATAAACCAAAACAGCGGTCCAACTGGCGAAGTGAAGAGACTCAGCTACAGAAACAGTCAAGGAAAGAAGAGGCCCAAGGGAAATGGAGTTCCTAAAAAAGAAGTCTCTAGAAAATGGTCAAGGAAAGGGAAGTTCCATTGCAGACTGGAACCTTAGCCCCACCTGACAAAAATGCATAAACGAGAAAAAGGAGTCTCTAGAAAATGAAATCCTCAGTAAGGTGGAAGGTTGTCACCCTCACTCTCCAGTTTCTAAGCTTTGCAACGATGATCAGCTTCTGACGGTCCTGCCAGCTTCTCCACCAAAGAACGGGTGGTAAGGCAACCCTCCTGCTCCCTCTCAGAGCTCTGACAGAAATTCCTAGACATGGCGGTGGCTGGAGAGGTACCTCCAACTCAGCCATCTGAAGAAAGACCAGCAAGAAAAGAAGAAAATAAAACAGATAGGATGTATGTGTGCCTAAAAAGGCCAAGCTGGGCACTCCTGCCATGATCCAGGAGACAGAAAGAAAAAGAAAGAAAGAAACAGAAAGACCCCTCGAAGGAATCAGATAGGAAGGGTGGCTGGCAAAGAAAATCAAGACTCCAGATCTGTACCTGTACAAAGGAAACCTAAGGAAAACCCAACCTCCAGGTTCAGTTCTGCAAGCAGGACAGCTGCTCTGGGGGTTGTGAAGATGAAGATGAGGGAGAAGACTACAGCACAGGCCTCTGCGTCCTCTCTGTTCTCCTAATCACTTTCACCCTGAACATCTGAGGATAAGCCAAACCTCTATCCGGATAAGAAAAAACAAAACTTACCATCTCCCGAGGACCATTCTTAAAGTCTTATTTAAAAAAAAATAAAATTCTTTTACATAGTTCGGCAGCCTTTAAAGTATTGAAGTAAAGAGAGAATCACCAATGGGGTGGGGAGAGAGAAAGAGAGAGAGCGCAGCTTTAATTTTTTTATTTTAAAGAAAATAGTGCAAAAAATAGCAAAATACGAGCAACACAAAGCAAGGACATTAAAAATGATTCAGGATTTCAAACCAAATGAAAGGGATTAACAGTGGTTGTTATATTACATATTGTTATCTTCAATGAAGTTGCTCAGATTACCAGATGTAAGAATAGAAGATTGATCAAATCACTAAAAAGAATAAGAAAATAATAATTTAAAAGAATTACAGACAATACATGGTGGAACTAGGCAGGACTGTAGGAATTCACCAGTGGTTGTTACACTGCAAATTGTTGTTGTCACATAAATTGCTCAGATTACCAGATACAAGCATGCAAAACTGGTCAAAATAGTAAAAAAAAAACAAAAAACCAAAACCCTTTTAATCATTAACTGTTCCCCTCAACAAACCAGCAGACACCAACAGTACAATTATGCTACCAATCCATATACACACACACATAAACATATATATATGTATTTATATATTTATTTATATAATTTGCCTTAGTACTTTTTCTTCTTTCCCTCATCCCAGTTATTCCTTCCTTTGAGCAGTTTCTTTCCCTTTCTTGTTATCTCTTGTACATTTTGTGTTTTATTTACTCTTTCATATTCTTACACCAGGGAGACAATGTGATGTTTACCCATGTGGATCTGATTTATTTCACTTATGAGTATGGTCTCTAGTTACATCCATTTACCTATAAATGCATTGAGTTTATCTTTTTTATAGCTGAGTAATACTCCTTTGTATAGAAATACCACATCTTTTTTATCCATTCCTCAGCTGATGGGCATTTTTTAAAAAATAAAAGTACAAAAACATATTAACAAACAGACACCAATTAGCATAAAAAATAGTACAATCACAACTGATCTATAGACAAGGTGACATGGTCTCAACAGTGGTTATTGCTTTATCCATTGATATCTTCGAAGTGTAAATATATGAACCCATATACAGACATGCAAAATTGGTCAGACCATTAATCCT
>PVLD010037384.1:0-10280 GCA_004027595.1 Dinomys branickii | reverse complement strand
GAGATTCCTCAGGAAACTAGGTCTAGAGGTCCCATTCAACCCAGCTACTCATCTTCTGGGTATTTTCCCAGAAGACCTGAAAACACCATATGACAACAATATATGTGCACCCATGTTCATAGCGGCACAATTTGTAATAGCTAAATTGTGGAAGCAACCCAAATGTCTATCCTCTGAGAACTGGATAAAAATATTATGGCATTTTTATGTAATGGAATATTACTCAGCTGTAAAGAAAGATAAACTCAAGGCTTTTATAGGTAAATCGTCACAACTAGAGACTGTACTCATAAGTGAAATAAATCAGACCTGTATGTATAAGCAAAGTATTGTCTCACTAGTGTAAGAACCTGAAAGTGTGAATAAAAACTAGGAGGTATGATAGACATTGTGAAATGAAAGCAAAATGCTCAAAAGTAAGGGGCAACTGGGATGTAGGAAAGGAGAAGGGAAAGAAGGGGGAATTGTATATGTGTGTATATACAGGATGGCTAAGAGTGGTACTACTGTCTTCTATTGCTTTACTGAATGGAACAGTTAGTGATTACCTGTGTGATCAATGTTGCATGTCTCTATTTGTTTCTCTGAGAAACCACTTTGAAGATATCAATAGAAATACAACCACTATTGTTAATTTCCTACCACTTTGTCTGTAACTCTGTATTATTTGTATTGTTCTTATGCTATTTTGCAAATGGGTGTCTGTTTGTTAACATGTTTTCTTCCTTTATTTTTAAAATATATAAAAATAAAAAACACAACATGTGAACAATTAGCTCTTCAAGAAAATGTGTCGGGAAAGCCAGATATCCACATGCAAAAAAGAAATTGGCTCTTATCTTATGGTATACATAAAAGTTAGCTCAAAATAAATTAAACCTTAAACATAGGTCATAAAACCTCTTGAAGAAAATGGGGAGAAAGCTTCATTACATTGATCTTGGTAATAACACCAAAAGCACAGGGGAAAATGACCAAAAATAGATAGCCAGGGCTATATCAGACTAAAACTCTACTTTGCAAATGATATTGGTTAAGTGTAAAAAGGCAACTTCTAGAATAATGGAAATATCTGAAAATCATATTTAATATGATTAAAATTGAGCAAATTGCTCAACTAGACATTTCTAAGAAGAAGACATGTGTCAGAACTATATTAAAATATGGTCAATGTCACTAATTATCATGGAAATGCAAAACGAAAGTACAATGTGATATCACCCCATATCTGTTAATATGGTCATTATGTGTAAAAAATGATCAATGTTGACAAGGATGCGGCCATACTGGAACCTTTGTAATCTCTTCTTGGGAATGTAAAATGCCCCAGCCAGTGTGGAAAATAGTACAGAAGTTCTTAAAAAGTTAAACATAGAAATATTTTGTGGTCCAGCCATGCCCTATCTGCATCTTTATGCAAGATAATTGAAATCAGGATATCCAAGAGATAGTTGCATTCCCAATTCACTGCAGCATTGTTAATGGTAGCCAATATATGGAAACAAGCTGAATGTCTATCTACAGAGGAATGGATAAAGCAATAGGGAGCATAGACAGACAAAGAGAGAGAGATAGACAGAGAGACGCATTGATAGATGATTGGTAGATAACGGAGATAGGTAGATGGCTGATGATAGAGATACATACATGACTGATAATAGAGACAGATGGATAGCTGGATAGCTAGGATGCTGGACAGACACAATAGATAGCATTTTGATGATTGAGAGATGATAGACAGATTGTTGAACATGTAAGTACTGCAGTATGTGACAACATAGATGAAACTGGAGGATGCTGTGCTAAGAGAAATAATCCAGACACAGACAAATACTGCATGATCTCATTTATGTAGGACCTAAACTAATCAATCTCATAGAAGCAGAGGGTAGAATAGTGGTTATCGGGGACTGGATCCGAGCAAAATTGGGAGATGTTGGTTAAAGAGTATAATTTTTCAGCTATACAAGATGAATAGGTTCTAAAGATTTGCTGTAATATATGGTTATTACAGTTAATAATACTATACTATCTAATTAAACTTTTGTTAAGAGGGTAAATTCCATTTTGTGTATTCTTACCACAATAGTAAACGCACGGAAATGAACACTTAAATAAAGAAATTGTATGATATATAAATTACTTTTTAATAAAGTGTTTGAAAACTTTAGAGTCCTAAAGTAGATGAGTGGTTGTCTGGGATTGAGGATAAGAATGAATTATTAACTCTAAGTGATCACAAGGGATCTTATTTGGGGTGATTAAAATATTCTAAAACTGGATTGTGGAAATGGCTGCTCAACTCTTTTTATTTAGAAAAAAGCATTTCATTGTATACTTTGAGTGAATTTTCTAGAATTTTAATTATGTGTCAATGAAGTTAATTTAAAAAGAAAAGCAGTGGGGGATCTGAGGACACTCGAATCCATGAGGACAAACTGGTATCTCCAGGCAACATTGGAGCTTTTCTCCCTCTTCTCACCTTGCTGAGTGAGCCATGTGGTAGAGAACTTGGCACTCTTTACCACGAAGCTGCCACATACCCAACCCAGAAGTCACAGATGTTGAAGGCAGACATTTCACTGCAGCTGCAGGGGACTTGTGAACCTACGTAGTTTCCCTTCCCAACAAAATGAGCCAGCAGATTAGTGACAATGTGCCTAAGCTGTCACAGTATTGAATTTGACATCCCATTCTGATCTCCAGAGCATAAAAAAAAGTCTGCTCTTTCACTTCTGCCTTTCATTTCGTGCACAATTTCTTTTGTGATCAATCCTAACCTGAAAATAATTCTGGGAAATATAATTACAAAAAATCTAAAGTGAAATAGTACAAAGGCATGATAATATTCCTTTATAGGGCTATCCAATAATTTATACATTGTACTTTAGATCAATATTTGGATTATTTACAGGCTTTACCTCTGAGAAAGAGTGCCATAGAGTATTATAGGATAATATTTTGGTGAGTACAAGAAGCCATTTCTGCTGGGTTTATACTTGAGAATCTAATTGCTGGGTCATAAAGCATGTTCAGATTACTAGACACTAGCAATCAGTTTTCCTAAGTATCTACACCAATTCACAAACATGCCATCAATATATTAGTGTGAGTTGCTTTATATTACTTGCAAATTCACATTATCTTTCTCCTTTTAAGCTTTCGGGCAGATCTGTACTGGTGCCACATCTGGGATTTAGGTTTACCATTTATGTTAGTCAGCTTCTGCAGTGCTGGACACAATAGCCAACACACACTCCTTAAAGGAGGACAGGTTTAATTTGGTTTACATTGTAAGAGGATTCAGGCCACGGTTGGCTGGCTCCAAGGCAGGAACATCATAGAGTCAGGGCATGGATGAGGAAAGCTGCTCACGTCATACATCTCAGGAGCAGGAAGAACAGAGAGAGCCCGAGAGATAGGAAAACACTGGGCATTGGCTATGCTGTTTAAAAGCCTGCTCCCAGCTATCTGTTTCTTCCAACTGGGCCCAATCTCCTAATAGCTCATTCACCTATGAACTGAGCTTAACACTCTCATGGTCCAACTGCCTTTCTAGAGCTCACATCTGAACATTGCTGACTTGGGCATCAAGTCCTCAATGCATAAATCTTGGTGGGGGCAGTTCATATTTAAATCATTGCAGTGACTAATATATGAGAGTGATGGACGGTTTTCTACAGAGCTTAAGGCTCTGTTTTATTTTTTTCAAACACTTTCCTCTGTTTCAAGGATAGGTAATTTATATGAATTCACGTTTATATTAGCTAGATTTTCTTCTGTTATCTCCAAACTACTATTAGCCCATTCACGTGATTGTTTTATTTCAGAGAGCAAAACTTTTACTTGATTCATTTCAATATATATTAGTTTGATGCTGGGTTTTCCCAACTCTTCATTGTTTGTAAGCATATTTATTAAAATTCTTCAAACACAACAAATGCATAAAAATAATATAGTTCAACAGCCTTTAGCACATAAAAGAATTGCACATTAATACCCACAATTATTTTTATTTATTTATTTATTTGCAGTACCGGGGATCGAACTCAGAACCTTGTTCTTTCCAGGCAGGCACTTGTGTCACTGAGTTATATCCCCAGCCCTCCCACACTTATTTTTAGAACATTTTCCTTACCCCAAAAGACACCCCATACACTTTAGCCATTACTTTAAATCCCTCCTCCCATCTCTAAAAATCACTTATTTTCTTTCTCTATGATTTGCTCTATTCTGTCCTTTTTTTTGGCGGTAGCAAGGATTGAACTCAGGACCTTCACTTGCCAGGCAGGCACTTATTCCATTGAGCTATATGTCCAGCCCAATTTGCTCTATTCTGGACATTTCAAATTAATGGAATCATGTAGTATGGTGAACTGCATGTGTTTACTTCTCTTATTACTTTCTTTACTGTAATATTTTCATAGCATGTATCAATACTTTGTGTGTATGTGTGTGTGTGTGTGTGACTAGGGATTGATCCTAGAGCCTTTGCACTAAGCTATATCCCCTGTCTTTTTTACTTTTTTTTAAAATTGTTATTTTATTTTAAATTTTAGTGTTTCTAGGGATAGACCTCAGGGCCTTCACATTGAGTTTCATACCTACCTCATTATTTTTTTTTATTTTGATACAGGTCTTGCTAACAAGCTGTACTTGAACTTATGAACCTTCTGCCTCAGTCTCCCAGAATGCTGATTCCAGACATGCCATAACACATCCAGCTCCAATACTTCATTTTCTTAGTGCCTAAATGTAGCAATTAGACTTCTTTAGAGAAATAGAATTGATCATGTATCACACACATAGGCATGATATTACATATACACTATGTTATATATATTACATATTTATATATTGCATACATACACACAGGGATTTAGTAGGTAGGCTTATGGGATAAGAGGTGGGAGAGTCTACAATGGCTGTTTGTGCACTGGGGAGCTAGAGGATGCAGTAGTTGCTTAGTTCAAGAAGCTGGAAACCATAGCAGAAGAATGATCCAGGATACAGCGCCTGTCAGAGACTGAAGGCCTGGAAGTTCCCCGGAGAGTCGCTGACATGAGTCTCTGATGGAAGACTGAAGACACTGGAGTCACAGCCAAAGGCGGCAAAAGACACGTATGCTCAAACAGAAGGGAGCTCTCAGCAAAACGAAAGATAGATGTTAGGAAACTTTGTGGAGATGGAAAAGGGATCTGGAAATGGAGGGAGCGAGATGGGATGGAAGGGGAGCAAAAAGGGAAGTAAAAGAATCAAGATGCAATATGGGCATGTAGCAATTCCCCACCACGAATGCATTTATTATCTATGGCAAACATATGCTAATTTTAAAAGGCAGGGAAATGAAAGGAGCTCTTCAAATGCATGCCAAATTCCTCCTCCTTTCCCTTTTATTCCATGCTATTACAAGCCTATTAAGTGTTGTCACCCAAGATCAAATTGATTCTTCCCCCCTCAGTTTGCTGGCTTACATGCCAATCATCTCTAGAAACAACTCACAGACATATCCAGAAATGTGATTTGCTCATGCAGTCAAGTTGACATATCACAATTAAGGCTCTAAATAATGCTCTATTATATCAATCTGCCCCATTTTTAAATCTTTGCCTCTTGCAATGGACATTGAGTTGTTTCTATGAACAATACTGCTCTGAACATTTGTAAATGTATCTGTGTGGACATATTTTCATTTCTCTTGGGTCTTGTTATGGTTCAGACTTAAATATTTCCCAAGTGTATTCAGAGATGGGTTTTTGTAACGTGATTGGATCATGCTGATTGGTGGATTAAGGCACTGATGAGTTCATAGCTAAATGCACTGTTAGGAGGTAGGACTGGGTTGGAAGAAGTGTGTCACTGGGGCAATGCCTTTGTAGAGTATATCACCCCTCCCCAGCTCTTCCCTTTTCTCTCTACTTGTGGCTGCCCTGAAGCAAGCAAGTTTCCTCCACCCATGCCCTTCTCCCATGCCACTTCTGACTGAAGTTATCATGGACTGAGTCCCCCAAAACCATGAGCCAAATTGAAGTTCAGCTCTAGGTTGTGGGTGTTAGGTGTTGTGTCCCAGGAATGAGAAAGTTGAGTAGTACATATCTATATTTAGAGGTGGAACATATGAGTCATATGGTAAATTTCTATCTAACTTTTGTAGGAATTGCTAGTGTTTTCCAAAAATGATGACACACTTTTACATTTCCACCAGCAAAGTATTTATTATCCAATGTCTTCTCTTCCTCAGAGCATTTATTATAGTCCAGTGTTTTATTATAGTCATTCTAAAAGGTGTGAAGTAGAATCATACTATGGATTTATGTAAGGTTCCCTAGTGATTAGTAATATTGTGATCATTAATTGCAATTGAACCACCTAGCAGATCAGTAAAGCTCTGAGGGTGTCTGTGGATGGTCGACATGCTGAGTACAAACTGAGGATGGAAGACACATCCCAGGTATAGGAGGCACCAACCAGTAGGCTTGTAGCCTAGATGGAATAAGGAAAAGAAGAAGGAACCCTTTCCCCTTGTCTTTAGAAATTGGTCTCCAGTTCTTCTGGTCCAATGCGGATACTTCAGCCTTCCAGGACAGATTTGTACTCTTTGCAACAAAAAATCCCATTGGTAACACTTCAGTGAGCTTCCAGGCCTTCAACCTTAGACTGCTACTGGATCCTCTCACTCCCCAGCAAACAGATGGCCACTTTGGATTCTTTTTTCTCTGATCTGACAGATGGCCACTGGGACTCTTCTGATTGTGATCCTGTAAGCCTACTTCATAAATCCCTTGTATAACCATACATCTACTTTGTGTTGAATCTGTCCTTTTAAAGAACTCTAATAAAGGTATTATATATCTAAATGCCCAATAACCGCATGCAAAGGTATTTCTTCCAGAAAAATATCTATTGAGATCCATACTGAAATTTTAAAAAATGTTTTAAAGTTTGATAAAATACGTTTAACATAAAATTTATCATTTTAACCATTTTAAGTACATAGCTCAATGACATTATGTACGTTCACATTGTTGGGCAAACATTCCACAATTTTTCTCCAGAATTTTCTCATCTTTCAAAACTTCAACTCTGTGCCAATTAAACCATAATTCCTCATTCTCTTCTGCCATAACCAATCACCGTACTACTGGTGTTTGCTACTAGCAGCCACTATTCTATTTTCTGACTCTCTGAATTTAACTACTCTAGGTACTGCAAATACTACTTGAACTTTTGTGACTGGCTTATTTCACTTAGCATGATGTATTCAAGGTTCATCTGTGTTGCACCCTGGGTCAAAATTCTCTTCATTTTCAAGGATGAATAGTATTATTCCATTGTTTGGATATAACATATATTCATTCTGTTTGTTCTGTTTCCCTGGAGAACCTTAGGATCATGGCATAAGGTGAAGGATCTTATTCTTTTGTACATAGGTATCTAATTTCTGCAACACTATTTATTGCAAAAAATATCCCTGGGACCTCACCAAAGAAATAAAAAATCATTATATGCCATCAGCTTGTATTGATGCAGTTTGATTCCTTTGTCTTTATTTTTTATGCATGCTCTATAGATATTTTCTTTGCAATTACCATGGGGCTTATATAAAACAATTTATAGTCATAGCAGTTTATTTTAAGCTAATAGCAACTTAATTCTTGGTGAGGAAATGGAAAACTTCTACATTCCTGGACCGAATGTAAACTAGTACAGCCACTATGAAAATAAGTATTGAGATTCCTCAAGAAAGTAAAACTGGGCTGGGGGATATAGCTCAGCGGAATAAGCCCCTGCCTGGCAGGCACAGGATCCTGAGTTCAATGCCTGGTACCACAAAAAATAAAATAAAATAAAATAAAATAAAATAAAATAAAAGTAAAACAAAAAGTTTCATTTGACCAAACTATTCCACTTCTAGGTATCTTCCTAAAAGAGTAAAGAGATCATATCACAGTTCTGTATGTATACCCATGTTTACTGCAGCATGGTTCATAATAGCTAAATCTTGGAAGCAGCTTATATGTTCATCAACAGATGAACTCATAAAGAAAATGTGATATTTAAACATAATGGAGTATCACTTTCGTAAAGAAGAATGAAGTTCAGGCATTTGTGGGAAAGTGGATGCACGTTGAGACTATAATATTAAGTGAAAGAAATTAGACCTCCAAGCTTAAGTATCCCATGGTTTCTCATGTAAGAGAAACCCAAATTATAAATGGAGAGCCAAAGACAGATAATAGGAGGTAGGGAGATAGATCTTTCTCAAATGGGAATGGAATCAAGAGATGGAGGGGGGAGGGAAAGGGGAGGAAAAAAGGATGAAGGTGTGCTATGCACATGTGCCAACTCCACAAGAGGGATGTAAATATTATGCACTGCAAATGTGTGATCATGTAATGGAAGAAAGAAAGAAAGGAAGAAAGAAAAAGAAAGCAAGCTGGAGTGTGGCTCAGTGATGGAGCACTTGCACAGTGTGTGCAATCTCCTGGGTCAAATCCTCAGTACCTGCAAAAGTGGTCCTGTCATGACGGTTCTCTAGGAGCGATTGGATAATGAGAAATTATCATTTAATAGGGATAGAGTTTTAGGTTTACAGGCTGAAGAGAGCTACAGAACTAGATAGTGCCAATGTTTTACGACATTCTAAGTACATTTAGTAACACTGAACTGTGCACTGTAAATGGTTAATATGGTATATTTTGTTATGTGTATTTTACCGCTGTATTTTTAAATACTGAAATTATCTTTTATCTTTTTTCTTTATCTTACTGATGTTGCAGTTTATTTCATGTTATATTGTGAGTTTAAAATATTTTTATAATTTTACTTATTTTCATACTTTCTTTTTAACTTCTATATTAAAATTGAAAGGGTCTTAGTTATTACCATTACAGTGATATAGTATTCTATATTTGCCCGTATAACTTTACTAGAGACTTTTGTTATTTTGTTTGCTCTTGTGTTGCTACTTGTGTGTAGTGTCCTTTCATTACAACTTGAAGAACTCTTGAAGCATTGTTTGTAAGGCAAGTGTAGTGATGATAAACTCGGAGATTTTCTTTGTTCAAGAAAGCTTTCATCTGCCCTTTTACTTGAAGGACAGTTTAGCTGAGTACATGTCTGAGTTACTTTTCTTGTTGTTGAGACAAAATAGCAAGCACCCACAAGTTAAAGGGGAAAAGGTTTATTTAGCTTAGAGTTTGTAGAGGTTTCGGTCCATCATTGGCTGGCTCAAGGCAGGATAACATGGCAGAGAACAGTTCATGGTGCCCACAAGGCAGCAAAAGCAATAAGGGAGGCACAGGCCTCTTTCTGTCCGTTATATTGCAGGCTACCAGAACTGGGGCAGTGCCAATTCAACCAGTGGACCGATCCAGCTATCACCCACCCTTGATTCCAGCACCCTTAATCCTAGCACTTCACTGCCAATAAATCACACACTTTACATTCAGCCACCTCCAAAAAAATCCTATGACTGCATAAAGCTTCGGGGAGAATCTAGATGCAAGCCATAACAGTACAGTCTTCTCCACTGACAGTTTTTTTTTAATCACTTTGAAAGTGGCATCTTACTCCTAGACTTGAAGATTTCTGTTGAGAAATCCACAGATGGGCTTATGAAAGGTTCACTTCGCTCATGAAAAGTTATTTTCTCTTGTATAGTTCAAAACTCTCTTGTATTTGACTTTTGACCGTTTATGTCTTGGTGTTTCTTCATCCTATTTAGAGTCTTTTGAATTTCCTAGATTTGGATAATTTCTTTGAATCAGCTTTCTGCTTCTTCTTCCCTGTCTCTTAATATTTTTAAATGTATACATTGGTCTTCTCATGGCCATCCCATAAATCCATTTAGTTTTCTTTAATCTTTTCCTTGTTTTTTGCTCTTCTTACTGCATAATTTCTAGTGATCTGACTTCACATTCACTAATTTCTTTTTTCTACTTGACCTTCTTTGCTGTTGAACTTCTCTAGTGAATTCCTCATTTGAATTATTGTGTTCTTCAGCTCCAAGATTTCTGTTTAGTTCTGTTTATATCTTATACCCCATTATTGAAGTTTTCATTTTGTTCTCCTAGCTCTTTGAGCATCTTCATACTGGGTGTTTTGATTTTGCTATCAGGAAATTCATATAACTCTGCTTCATAATGGTGTATTTCTGGATATTTGTCTTGTTCCATTTTGAGTGTCACACTTTCCTGTTTCTAAATTTTTCTTAACTCTGTGTTTGTATCTGTCCATTAGGAAAAATCCACCACCCTTTCAGTCTACATGGACAGGCA
>PVLD010037383.1:0-10280 GCA_004027595.1 Dinomys branickii | reverse complement strand
TCCCTTCTATGTTCTCTATAATTCTGTATTTCCTCAGTCGTTTTTGTACTAGCAGAAATGAAGATAACTTTATATTATACAGCATCCAGTGCAAATTCCCTACTATCTTATCTATAATTTGGTAAATGTTTTTGTGTTAACTAATGTGAAGATAACTATGTAATACAACATCCAGTTCTAATTCCCTACTATATTCTGTGTAACTTTGTATTTTCTGTATTGTTTATGGCTTTTCTGGTTCATATGTCTCCATTCTTTTGTCTTTAAAATAAAATTTAAAAAAAAATGGGATGTTATAGCTACAAAAATACTATGCAAGGAGGCCCAGAATTTCATGGTTCAAATTAGATTTGTCGAATTTATATTGGTGCAGAATCAGTACCCACTCAGTGAAAGCTGTACTTCAATTCTGAATTTATGGTTTCACAAGTCAATAAAATAAAATGAGATAACCCCTCATTATTCTGGGTGATAGTAATGAGCCATAGCTTCCTGTTGGTCGTGTACTCAGGAAGGAAAACAACTACTAAACAAAAATGCATTGTGTTACTGATCTCGGCATTAGTAACAGATGAATTAGTTGAAGTTTCAATTTACATTATTTTTAATTTGTAGTGGGCTTATCCGAAAATAACTTCATCAAACATCAAGAAGCATTTGTGTTTATCAATCTGATAATTTACTCAGCTTATTATATACCTTCTATGGTTGATACATTGTGTCAACTTGGGGAGTCTAGAGGTTTGGCTGAGTGATGCAGCAGGAAGCCAAGGTGCTTACTTTGTACACATCCTGAGCCTGTGGAAGAGGAGGGTGTGGAGATTGTGTGAGAGCTACACGCCCCCTGGGTGGGGGAAACCTGTTTACAATGTAAGGGAAGGAAAGAGGCTGCTTGCCTGCCATTCACCCCTTTTGCTGGTTGTTTTGCTGTGCTCTGCTGCCATGAATAGTTTGCCCTCTGCCATGTGCCACTCTGCCTCAGAACCAGCCAAGTATGGACTGAAACCTACACAAACTGTAAGCTAAATAAGCCTTTCTTTCCTTCATTTTGGGTGTTAGGTATTTTGTCTCAGCAACAAGAGAAAATTAACCAAGACAATCCCTCATTAGAACAAGCACAGTTGTGATACTTCTAATTAGTTTAGAATTTTTCTTGCTGTATAATATTCAGTTCCTGAAAAATTCTCTAATTGGAGATTGGTCATTCTGTGAATATAATGCATATAAAATTAGAAAATATAATTAAAGCAAAAATTTGCAATTAAGTTACTTTTATAGAAATTATGACATACATAAAATATATCATTTTGTGATTTATTAACATAAAATTCTTGACATAATCTCTAGCTAATAGACAATAGCTAATTTAAATTAATGTAATATGGACTTGGGAAGGGAACTAGAATATATATATTTTATTGCTTGTGGTAAAGTTGAAAGGCACCAGAAACCCAAAATATTTCAAAGAAATATAAAATATTTGTTGGTAAACATTTTTCATGCAATTAAATTTATTTAAAATATTCCTCAAATGTGAATTTTTTTCAGTTGTTTTGTAATTACAAGAATAGTGCATTGATTATGTGGTTTTGAGTGATATGTTTCATTTTTATGCCCCAATAACATAGTTTTTTCTTTCAGTTATATTGCAAAATTAGTGTGATACCTAGCAGTTTCTGAAGGCTTATAAATATTGATTAAGTGAATGTATGTACATCTTTCAAGACTTTTTTGCATAGTACATATGAGTATTTCTGTGTAGAAAAATTCACTTCCTAGTAGAAAACAAGTTCATGCATCTACTTTCTAAATGACAATGCAAGTAAATGAGTGAATGTGTATTCATTCATTAATTCAATGCATAGTTACTGAATGTTAACTACATATATGCCAATATTTTATCATCAAATTTATAGCAGAAGCAGAGCTTTATTTTAAAAACTCTACACTCAATAGAATTTCTTATAGTTAAAAATAAGACACTATTAAAATAATTCAGTATATTTCAAATAAATCTTACGTCCAATCATGATCATTGGTAAGGACAAAAACAAAGCCAAAAAATGCATGCACTGACTGGGATTGATATTTTTAAAGTGAGGTAATGTTATACAGGAGCAAAACTTTTGAGCAAATACCTCAACAAAATGAGGGAATGAACCAAATGTCTATCTAGATGTATTTGCCATTTTTTCCATTTTTGAAAAAAAACCAAAATACCTGCAACTTGAAGAGAGATTTCATTTGGCCACAGTTTCAGAGTTTTCAGTGTGTGTTCAGATTTCTCCCATAGCAAAAAAATCATGGCAGAAGGGCACAGTGGTGCAAAGCTGTTCACTTCACGGTGACACCGAAGCAGAGCACAGAGGAAGGGCCCGGGACCAGATATTGTCCCCAAGTGTATGCTTCCATGATGCACTGCTATTGTTTGGGTCTGAAATGTCCCCCAAAAGGTTTACAGGCGGGTGTTTGGAAGGTGATTGGATGTTAGTGCTCTTATATGCATCAGCGGGTTGCTCAGTTCCTAGATGAATGCCCTGTTAAGAGTTTGGGCCTTGTTGGAGGAGTTCAGTCACAAAGACCATGCCTTTGGGCAATACTCTGACATTTGTCTGTGCTTCCCTGCTGCCATGCACTCAATAGTTTACCTCCACCAAGCCATTCTGCTATGCCATTTCTGCTTTGGAGACAGCTAACTATGGACTGAATCTCCTGAAAACATGAAACAAATAAGCAACTCCTTGTTTATATTGTTAAGTATCAGGTATTTTGTCCCCACAACAGGAAAGATCACCAATAAAGAAAATTATTATCAGAGAAATGGGGCCATTGCTATGATTATATATGAATATATGCTTTAGAATACTTTCCAACCAGCCTGTAGGAGGCATTTGGAAAAATTTGGAGAATTGGGTCAAAGAAAGCCTAAAATGCTATAAGATGAATGATTCTGGTCAGATCTTATAAGACCAGAAGTCAAAAGAAATGAAGAGAGTAAATGCCATTGTTATGTATTTGTGTCTGAATGTTCCCACAAAGCCTCATGCAGTCATGAGGCAGGTTTTTTAGAGTTTATGATTGATTCATGGGTGTGAACACTACAGCCACCCTGGGGTGGACAATTGGTATATGAAAGTGAGAGGAAGAGGCTGCTTGCCTCCACTCCTCCCTTTTTGGCCCTTGTTGCTTTTGCTATCTTCCACAGCCCTGAACAGTTGCCCTCTGCCATGTCCCACTACGTCTTGTCGCCAGCCAAGAATGGATTGAGATCTCCACAAACTGTGAGCTAAATAAACCTTTCCTTCCTTATTTCTGTTTTCATGTATTTTGTCTCAGCAATGAGAGAAAAGTAACCAAGACAAGCATGTTCTAAACCTTTGCAGAAAGCTGAATTTAAAGATGGCTAACTAAACTGGTGGAAGAAAATTCAAGGCACCCTAGTGTTTAAACTATGTCATGGGCAGTGAGTGCTGCATGCTTTCATCAGGTTTACAATAAGTATCACAGGAAAAAAAAAAATATATATATATATACAAAATATATGAAAATTATGCAGCTTGACTGAAAAAGAACCACCTATAAAGTCCGGAACACAGAACATGTGGTTGATGAAAACGTTAAGGCCATTAAAAAGAAGTTAAGTGCTTTTTACCAGGACAATAGGAAAGGTGGTTGGAGGATATCTCAGGAATTGGCCGGGCCTCACCCATGCAGACTCAAGAGTATGCAAGTCTAAACACCTGTGGCAGACTGAGTTGAGAAGAGAAGCCCAAGGTATCCTGCTTATTCAGAAGCACTTAGGGAAGTGTACCCCTAAGTGCAGCCATCTAGGCACTCAGAAGTAGATGCTGCCAATGAGTAAATATCCTGGTTATTGCTCAAGCTATTTGCAGACTTGTGCATCATCCACATGGTGTGAGTTATGCAGATATTCAGAATGCAAAAGTCATAGGGTCACACAGGCTTCCAGACAGTTCTCAGAAGAAAGCCAGGCAAAAATGTGGGAACCAGTACCTGTTGTGAGCCTCTGAAAGGGTGATACATGATGCTGTGAAAATAAAGCAAAAGCTGCAGTGGACACCACAGGAAGATAGAGATGGTAGATATTTGAAGTGTTTGGCAACTGTAATTTTTCACATCCATCTATTCCTTTCACATGCCAAAGACTGCATATAACCTTCAAGACTTAGATACCTTCATGGTGTCCTCCTTTGGAAACCCTCTGAAAAAGTAGTAGCTTTCCTTTCATTCCTTCTAATAAACCACACTCAGAGCAGTTCCCCACTGCTGTTCTGTTGGCTTTATTCTTCCGTTTCTCTGAGGACAAGAGCCCAGAGTGAAGCAAGTGGCACCCAATATTGAAGCTCGCCTTCTCTCTAGAGAGGGAAATGTGGCCAAATGGCTGGATCACATACATACTCTTTTCCTATCTTTTTTAAATTCTAAGAAATAGTGGGCACTCTGCTGCTAGTTCACAGCTACTAGAGCAGCTGCCATTCCTGAAGCAGAGAGGACAGGTTCTCCAATAACCTTCAGGTAAATCTTCCACTGACCTCTAGGGTAAGTGAACATCTTAAGCATACAGGAGCCTGGATTCCTTTTTGGAAGCTGATCTCTGGTTGCGTAGAACTGGTAAAATCCTGGGGAAAAGTAACAAGTCCTTGGCAAGGGATACTCCCTGGTGAATGCTGAAGGTTCCTTGGGTGGAAGCTGGGTCCTGACAGCCTGACCAGGAAAAGAGCAGAGAAGCCTCTACTTGCCTGTCAGTCCTGTCTGTATTCCTCTATGCAGTGAAAGGTAAACCCTCTCAGTGCAGAGGGACCTAGGATATGACCTAGAATCTTAACTCACTCTTCCTCTACCAAGTTTATCAGGTTGTATCTGACAAAGAAGGGGTCAGCCACTGTATCGAAGAGAGGAAAAACCAAACCTATAGCTCTACTCTAATGGAAATTCATGAAAGGGCTCTGATGGAGAGGTGTCAGGTCCCCCAAAAAAGGGAATTCCTGGAGAGCACCGAGAGTGGCTTCAATTCCTTTGTGGTGCTATACAGGACACTTTCTTACCAAGATTTTTTTTAGATCCAAAAGTAGCTGCTCAGTGGAACATGTCTTCTCTGTATGTCTCTTGTAAAGGATCCCCCCAGAAAACAGAGGCCCGGCTCATAGAAGACAAGTCCCTTCTTTTTAATGAGGGAAACTTCATCCTATTAAAATATTTACTTGTATGTACTCCTTCCCTTGATCCAACTCCTTCCCTAGCAGAAACAACTTAGGGTAATTACCACCCCACACAGCAAAAATCTCTGGATTCACATCTTTCACCTAAAATTGTGGCCAATAACCCAGGAAGAGTTTTCACTGGACAGGCTGCAGGGAGAGAAACTATGTGCTAGTTACACCTGTGAAGCCGATAGAACAATTAGGTTCCTGTTTAAGAAAACACCACTTCCTGCTTCAAAAGATAAGTAACTATGGATAGAGAGGCTGTGTCACCCTCCCTTTTCCGGTTAAATCTCTTGTGAGGAGTCCTCATTCTGATTTTTCTCCGGTTTCACCTAACATATCAGCTCCCTGGGGAGTGGAGTCGTGTTCCATGATGAGCCGGATATGTATTTAGATTTGCTCCATCTAGCTAAATTTAGTCCCTTTCCAAGAATAGAACACAAAACTCAAATCTGATCTAAGGGTTTGATGTCTCTCTCCTACTCTTATCTCATACTGTTTACCTTTGACTTTCTCTCTAACTTAAAAGATAGGACATCTGCTCTATCTCTACCACTCTGACAGACACATTTATAGTTCCTGTTTATGACTATGGCTCCAATGGGCACTGCAAGACTTTTAACCTATCCAAAACCCATTCTTTTGTTTCTGTCTTTGTTTGTTTAAGTGTAAACTCACCAACCAAATCTGCTCTCTAACCACTGATTTCTTACATCACATTCTCAATTTTACCCATTAACTTCTGACGCAATCTGTTACGGTTTGTGTCTAGGTGTGCTCCCAAAGTCTCATGCTTTTCAGAGGTGGCTGGTTTTAGGGTATGTGATGCTGGGATTAAGGATGTGTGATTACTAAATTAGTACACAGATTAGCTTGACATAATTCTGGGTGTGAACAAGAGGAAGACCTACCTTGGGTGTGGGTGGCACTACCCAAAGGGCAGATAGCCTGGATGGATATAAAGGGGCAGAAAGAAAGTAGTTCTGTGGGTGCATTTTCATTACTTTGCTGCTTTGCTGACTTTTTACCTTCTGCCTGCTATGAACAGTTTCTCCTATGCAATGCCATCTGCCATGCCACCTTGCCCTGGAGAAAGCCTACTATGAACTGGAACTTCTACAAACTGTAAGCAAAATTAAACTTTTCCTCCTTCAACTTTGGGTGTCCAGTATTTCTCTCAGTAACAATACAGGGAAGTAAGACATAGTCCAACCCCTCATTCACAGGAAGTGCATGATTGCCTCTGCTCCACTCTAGTAGCTCACGATTTTGTCCCTATACCAACCTCTTGCTAGCCTCAGATGGATAAAGACATCCACCACCACACAGTCAAGTACAGTCCTTCTTCAAGTAAAATTACTGAGGTCTAGCACCTTGTTACACATCTCACCTCTTAGCTTAATAGTCTCAAATCCTCTATCACCCTTGTTACAGGTTTCCTGATTACATATTACAACATTCTAAGCTCCACAGACCTTTGCATAAATGTCTCCTCCCAAACATTCCCACATTCTTCCAAACCTATAGAAGCTCAAGGTTTCCACTGTAAGTCCATCATTTACAGACAGATCAATCACATAATCATTAAACTACCTTAGATCTACTACGTTATCTGACCCGCCTACGTAAGAGGAAACAAAAAACCAGTCTAGCATTAAGTTATATGAATAGGACCCTCCCATTACAGAATCACAGAAAATTGTTCAAGTTTCAACCACCCAACACTGGTTAAATTGTTTCAAATGAAAAAACTATTTGTTAATAGCACACAAACATAAGAGGACAAAACTACTCCTCACATCAAGATGAGGACGAGCTGACTCTCCTTTGTAAATAAAGCAGACATGGAAAAAGTGGTGGCCAGTTCCCTTTCAGGCCCTCAGAGAGGCAGCCTTGGCCTATTCACTGCATGTATGGGCCATGCTTAGCACATTAACCACTACAGGGATTATTATCCCCTGTGCTACCTTATAAACCTTTGCTTTCTCATTCAATCTCTTGACATTCAAAGAGACTAAGGACTTCTTTCCCTCTGTGACACCTCAACATATTTTTACATGCTTAGAAAATGGACAGCAACATGTACTTTAGGGTGTCTATCCCCCAAGTAAACCTTCTTAATGACTTATAGTCAGTCTCAGTACCAATCAAGGTGATTACCCTACAAAAACAAAAAGGGCATTTCAAATTATTCACTTACTGATTGGATTGGGAGGAAAAGCAGAGACCCACACAGGACTAGAAGGTCTCACCACATCATTCACCTACATTAACCAACACCCTCTTGAGCATGCTCAGTTTATGACAAAGGACACACAGTGTAACAGCCCTCCAAAACCAAGGAGATTCACTACACTGGTGACCTTACAAAATCAGAGAGAACTTGACATCCTGACTGCTGAAAAAGGGGACAGGGTATGTCTATTCCTAGAAGAGGAATGTTTCTTTTATCTCAACCACTCTAGAATAGTGCAGCATGTAAATTATTCAACTATGTTTCTGAGAACTGATAAGGATTTTCTGAGTTGTGGGAATCCAGCTAAGCAATGTGGAAATGGACAACCTGATTACTTCTTCTAGAAGGGACAATGGTAATGGCTCTTGTATCCATATTATTTGGACCATGTATTCTCTACCTACTGTTCAAATTAGTTTATTTTCATTTGGTAGCTCTAAGCTACAGATGGTGGTGCAGACAGACTCAGCAAAGAAGATTCTTCCTGATTTCTACTCAGGGTCCTTAGATGACCTCACAGTGGAGGGCCATAACTATTCCCTGTCATTCCTCTTCAGCAAGAAGCAGCCAGAGTGACCAATGCCCCTACACTACTAACAGCACTTAGGGTCACCACTGTTGGGGAGGAGGGATTGTGACAAGGAGATAGAAGGGACAATAGATAGATTAAGACAAGGGCCTGAGTAAACTAAAGGCAAGATGAGATAAGCTGTGGGAAATTGTAGTACAAGGGTCAATGATGAGTACCTGAGTAAACTGAGCTAAGCCTTGAAGAATTAGAGCACAAAGGACAAAGAAATAATAAAATTTTCTTTCCAAAATCAAAAGCCTAGAAACAGCAGCAACTGAATTTTCACATGACTGTCTGCCCCTTTCATGTGCCAAAGACTGCATATAAGCACTTAGATTTAGACACCTCCATGGTGTCCTCCTTTGGAGTCCCTCTTGACAAGCAGGAAATTTATCTTTGTTCTTTCTAATAAACCACACCTGATTGCACTCCCCACTGCTGTCTTAAAAACTTCATTCTTCCATACCCTCATGACAAGAGCACAAAAGGAAAAAGTTAGTTGCATTCTCTACTGAATGGATAATGTTTACCTGGTATCATTGTATGTCAGAAATATTTACCTTTTAAAACTTTTATAGAAACATAAATATGACATTGTCCTGAGTCTCCAAGGAGACGCTGGACTTGGACTTTTGAGGAACTCTAAAACTGTAAAACCTCTGGTAACCCTTGAAGATGAAGGAATATTACTATTTGAATCTGAACTGTCCCACAAAGTCTCTTGTGGCTCTATATGGGGCTTGGGGCCATGATTAGAATATAGGGGCACTATACTTTCCCATGGATTAATCCACTGATGAGTTCATAACGGTGTGTGTTGTTAGGACACAGGGCCCATTTGGAGGAGGTAGGTCACTGAGGGCATGCCCTTCAGTGTTTTGGCTGCCATGGGTTGTGTAAATTTCTTTTATTAGGTTCTTCCATCATGATATTTTCACCTTGGAGCCAGTCTGATATGAATGGAACCTACTGAAAACAGGATGTCAATAAAACTTTCCTCCTTTACATTTTGTGTGTTAGGCATTTTGATTTTGGAAGTTGAGTATTTTATTACAACAGTAAAAGTGTAGTTAGTTCACCCCCCACATACAGTAGTGTGCTTTAATGATCTTTCCAGCCAAAGACTTTGAAAATGAAGGTTAATTATCACAAGAGTTCAGGGGAGCTCTTATAAGGATAGACACAGAAATCATCAACTTCAGTAACCCTAAACTTGATGATTCAACGTAACCCATGACAGCCAAGAAGAGCAACACACAAGGAGTACAGTAGTAAAAGATGAAGCAAAATATGGTACAGTGTACAATTTGAAGGTATAAAAATGTAGAATTTGAAGACAATTTTGAAATGTACTCTGAATAAAATGGAATCATAGGAGGGCATTGAATATAAAAGAGATGTGATCTTATTTGCATTTTGAAAGTTTTTTCTACTTGTTGGTAGAATATGGTTTGGAAAATGTTAGATTTTGATATTACTATTAGATATGCAAATAAGGATGGTGAAACAACGTGTAATCTACTGAATTTTCTTTTTTGTGATATATTTTATCATTTTAAATGTAGTTATATATTTTGTCATTGGCAAGCAACATTGTGTTTTTATCAAATACAACATGATAATTTTAAGTATTTGCATGTAGTACCATACATAAATCTAGCTATGTAACAAATCTACTGTCTCATATAGTGATTACTTTCATCTCACAGTACTTAGAATGACTACTATCAAAAAAGCAAAGGACAATAAGCACTGGCAATAAGAAAGGTAAAGTTTTATACACTGTTTTAGAAATGTAGATTAGTATAGTCCATTTTCCAAACAGTATGGTAGCTCCAAAAAAAGAAGTTAAAAATAGAGTTACCATATGTTCTAATCATATGGTCAAAATAGACTTTCCATATGATCTACCTGCTTGGGTACATAACCAAAGGGAAACATCAGTTTATCAAAAATTATAGAAAACTTAATTTTCAATCTCAATAGTAGGAAATATGTATAAGCATAAAAATTTCACTTATGATCATTTGAGCATATTTAAAACCATCAGATTTTGGGAACTTTGTAGGCAAGTGGACAAAACTGGAGTCCATACTCATAAGTGAAATAAATCAGCGATACATGTGCAGGCAACGTATTATATCACTGGTGTAAGAACCCGAGGGTGGGAATATAAACTAAAAGTCATGAAGGAAATCTGTTCAAAAACAGAGAACGGATGGGACGAAGGAAAGGAGAAAAGAAAAAG
>PVLD010037382.1:0-10281 GCA_004027595.1 Dinomys branickii | reverse complement strand
GAAATATAAAAATACTGATTCACTCACTAAGAACACCTTTGATTAGTTAAAAATTGGATTGTAAGTAAATGAAAGACTACTGTGTACAAGTATTCAGTACCTTGTGAGTAATGGGACTCCTTGCATAATAGACATCAAAGATGTACCAATTCCAACTTTTACATCAGTGGATGATTAATAGAGATGGACAAAGGGATCTCAGGAAAGGAAGACAACTGACAATGGGTCCACAAGTAAATAGAATATTGACTCACAATTCCACTGATTTTAGGTATCTCTAGAAGAAAGATTAAGGTGTTTCATTTACACTCATGGAGAAGCATGTATGTCCTTTGATATCTGGACTCTACAAGCCTATGTTATAGGTAATTATTGAAATGAGAAGGATAAACTTAAATGTCCTTGGAATTTATACTGAAAACCACTCAAGTAAAAATATGCTTCCTCAGAAGAAAATCATGTAGGCAGCACAAGTAGGAGCATTTGAAATCCAAGTAAAATGGGTGTTAAAGAAAACACTCGCAGGGTACACAGTATGAGGATTTTGTATAGAGTTAAGATCGATGAACACAAATCTAAGCATTAACTACAACATGTCTGACTCAAGAGAATTACTGAGTAGAAATCAAAATCCAAGTCTCATTTCTGAATATCACCAAAGAAAACACTGAAGTGTGGGAGAACAAAATAAGTATATTTATTCAAGAATAGAGAATCGACTGCTATGTGCCACACACCTCTGCCTTACTTTTGAGTTTACCAAAATCCACAGACAAATGATTCCTTTCCAATGTCTAGAAAATACATTGCCCTATTCTTCGGAATACATGTGATTCTTTTCAAGTAAAATTTAAAAGCCAGGAACCCTGGGACCAGCAGACTGCATGGGACGGCACCTCAGCCTTGATTCACACCTCAGCCCTTGTGAACAATCATGAGAAATAAATAAATAACAAAAACCTCACAAAATACTTCTCTGTGCAACTTCTGTAGTACTGAAAACTAAAGCAAAGAAGCTGAAAGAACAGTCTCCATGGGAAACACACACGGTAACCTTTGGAAGTTGCAAAAGAAGGAAAGCTTTTATTGATAATTCAAGAACAACTTCTGACATGTGGGATTTTACCACCTGGACACTTTCCTCCCTTCCCTGAGGCCTAATATTGAACTAATCTGGGTCACTTTCATTGTTACAGTTAAATCTCATCAGTAAGGTTTTGATATTAAAATATGCTTTTAATTATTTACAAAGTAAATTTGAATACGAAGTAGTTAATAATTTATGTCTGTTTATCTGCCTTCAGACATGAAATGATGAGACAGTGCACATGTTAGGTAGCAGTAAGCAAAGGAACAGGTGAGATTATGATACAGGTCTGATTATCAGGGAAGGAGAGAACAGGGATCAGGGCTGATCAGTATGTAGAACCTGGGCTAGGGAGCAAATGCTCTGACTGACCACTTGGAGAAGAGGGGTCAGTATGTAGATACTGATGAGGAGAGATAAAATAGAAAGCTACACAAAAAGATACAATGGAGAAATGATGCAAGAAATTCTACTGAAGCTCTATCAAGTTCTCAATATTCAATATGTACCTCAAAGTAAATAAAGGTTACAGTGATCACAGGATGATAAAACCAGAAGATTTAAAAAAAAAACACATTCTATATCTTAAAGCATAACGTACAAGAAGTGAAGCAAACTACATAAGCAAAAGCAAGAATCAAAGGGAAAAATCATTTATTTGCAACAATATATTGGAGGATTCAAAGCAATTCCATTAGTAACTGACAGTTAAGCCAGAGAATGCTTTGAAATCAAGTATCAATTAATCAGATCATATTTCAAAGTGATTTACCAGATAGATTCTATCTAATGTTTTACCTCATAAATGTGGAGCACGCTGTCTTCACATAAACATAAGAGAGAGCCACAATAAAGAAGTAACACAGTCCAAGGAGTGGACATCATGCAAAGCAAGAGCTCACATAATACTGGCAGAAACTTAGAACTGAATTGCAGAACCATATTTAAAATACTCTTCAGAATGAGACATCAAATTGCAAGTTTTCAAATGACATATTTTAAATAAAGTTTACTTCATTATTAAGGGTTCCACAATGCATGACAATAAATGTACTTTTTTTGTTATTTCAAGGACTCAAATGGGTGCTTCAACACATATTAAGAACACTGAATGTATATATTAGAAAAGAATCAACATATTAATTTCAGCAAATTAGAGAAAACAGTGCAGAGGAAACAGCGTCAATGGAGCTGTGAGCTGAGTGCGTCTCATCCCTTTGGATCCTGTTCCTTGGGGAGTCTGGGGCCAAAGCAAATAGGGACACTAACAGGGCCATGCCTGAGCCTCAGCAGGGTGAGCACCCACAGATGAAATGACACAAACATAGAAATGATAATCATTTCAGAGAAAGTAGGTCACTACATTGCTTTACATCTGCACAGATCACACAGGATAATAGAGAAGAAACTCTTAAAAGTATTAGAGGCATTATTGAAAAATTAATGTAGTTCAATGTGTTCAAATCTAGAGGACAAAAGTCCTACAATTATGTCCATAGATTCAGACAAAAGTATAGAACCAAAAAAAAAAAAGCATAGAATAATGTGCAACACATAAAATGGTATGCACTTGCAAATAACATCAGGGTATGCAATGAAAACATTAAAGTATCTGCCAGAAAATAATACACTCAGTAAGATACCATACAACAGACTATATCCTTATATTAACATACAGAAATATGCTGGGTAAATATGTATCAGGTCCAAACAAGTCAATTGGAAATGGTCTGCATTACTGCATGTGTAACTCACAGTGACACAATTACACAAATGTTAAACACACAGGAAAAGGTATAAAAAGCACAATCAAACTCCCATCTCTTTCAGTATGACTTTTTGAACTACATCCATTAAGTATCAATGATCTATAGTTATTACATGTGCTTCTCTCTCTGCACTCAGACAGAAATTGCATATACCGGAGAATGCCCTGCATCAAGGAGATCAAAGCTGTGGGTTTAAGAGGCAGCGGCCCTGGAAGTTGTCTTTTAGTCCTATTTCATACTCCCTACCTTAAACTCCTAAATATCTTCAAACTCTTGGCATTACAACCTGTGAAAGCGAATGTATTCATCAGGGTATTCATTTATTGCACGGCTCTCGATGGAAGGCAGAAGTTATACATGCTAGCCAGGGACATAATGCTGATTTTCATTTTAACCAGTGTTAATTTTTTTCAATTTATGATTTTTAAACACCCTATAATGACTGGAACTGTGGGGGAGGGCATGTTAATTTTGGAATTTAATACACTGACAATGAAGTCTGGAGTGTTGGACACAATTCCTGCAGTTCAGATTTCCTATTTTAACTTTTATCAAATTTATCATAACTCAAAGTATTTGGCACTTACCTAGCACTCGAAAAAATACCCATCAATGTCACATTGCTTTCTGTGAGACCAAAGTGAATGCAGACTTATGAGACCTAATCAAAGCAGGAGGCCAGAATGACAGCTGCAGGCAGCCCCACCCTCAGTCACTATCCCTGTGGTGAGACAGGACTTAACACGGTACATTTTCCATGGTGTCCTCTCTCCTCCTCACAGGTTCAAAGTTTCTCTCCTTGGGCATATTAGTTTCGCCACAGTAATGTTCTCACCTTAAGCACGTGATGTTTAGGCTTCTGTTATCACATGCGTTAGTTTGAAGACACCTAGGTTATTAGTAAAGACATATCTGAAAGTGTCTTCATGTGACAAGGAAACGTGACCTACGAGATGACTTCTGGTGCATGGCCCCTACCTCTCAGGCTCCTTTCCTGCTGAAGAATCTCCATGGAAAGTTGAAGATTTGATTCTGAGAGCATGAGCGGACTGGAGACCAATATCCAAAGGCAAATTCTAATAGCCGTGCAACTCCACAGAAGAAAAAGGGACTCTTACCTTCATTACACCTAGGGTCTCTCGGTTGTTGTCAACCCCATGAGACATGGACCCTCTGCCGTGTGCTGTAAACCAGTGACCCCCAAAGAAACACAGCGCATCACAAAATCACCACGAAACACGAAGCCTTTCTTTTCATAAGTAGCTTTCACAAATATTCTTGAAATATACTAATTTTCTGATTCCATCAAATCATTACAGAGAAAAAGCAAACATTTTGACAATTGCTTCCTCAGAATCGCTTCCTCAGCAAGAAAAAGCAAAATGATCTGTACAAGAGACACAGGCTTTCTAACTATCTGCAGCTTGTCCTACTTGAGTCCTTCACGATGGTCATAGATTCAGAGCAATAAAGTAATTTTTATCATGATAAATCTAATTTACCAAAATCTTATTTTTAAATGGCAAAATTTATGAAAAAATATCCTATGTAAATTGTCCACTTTTTCTTGTGAATTCCTTCCTCCCCGTTCTACTTGACTACAGCAGCCCAGGTCCTCTGTCCCCACTGATTTACATGTTCTATTCATCTTTTTAAACTATTTCTAAAAATACACAAGTAATGCATGCAGTCATTTCTATAATAAATTCTGGGCACCTCAGAAGTTCTGCTTTTCTTTTTTTTCTTTTTTGCGGTACTGGGGATCGAACTCAGGACCCTGCGCTTGCTAGGCAAGCGCTTATTCCACTGAGCTATATCCCCAGCCCCTCAGAAGTTCTGCTTTTCAAAGAGTAAATCAAGCCAATATTTCAATCCTTCTGAGGCTGAATCACACCACTGAATTGAAATTATAAACCTGAAGCTGTGTTACAGGGCAGATGAGGACATTTACATGTATACTACAGAAATACTGGTTAGAGCTAAACCTAACCCTAATCGTAATGTTAACTACTCAGCCCAGTATCTGTCAGTTGAAAATTTCCATTTTATCACCTTGTCTGGGTGATATACGTCACACTGTATGACTAAATATGAAACCTAATTACAGGAAAAATCTAAAACTTTAAGAAAATAAAGAAACAAAAAATCCAGAGTAGCGTTCACACTTCCAATAGTGTGATCCAGTTCTCCTGCTGCAGGAGAAAGAAGTGGGAAAGAATTAGGTCAGGCTGGTGTTCTGCAGGGGACTATGTGAAGATTTGAAGGAAGGGCTCTATACATGACATTTCAGTTTGAAAAGGAAAATGACTTCACCATTGTAAAAGCAACTGAAGACCACAAGGATGCAAAACGCACAAAAATAAACCCAGTTATGCAAACACCATTCCTATGCTTTAGAGTCTTCAAAAATGCTGAACTCACATACCTTGGTCGGTATTTCAGCAAACTTGTGTAACAGAAAGCCAAATTTATGATAGAACACTGAACATAACATGTGCATAATTGAGTGCAGTGCGTTGTAAATCCCTTGCTGTTTACACATGGCTCCCTGTCTCTGAGAGACCAGAGGCTCATTACTGCTGCCCCGAACATGATCAAGTAGGGTTCTGTGTTATTGTCATGGACCACTAGTGTGAACACTGAATAAATTTTAAAGTTATATGTAAGATGTTAATTATAAAACTTTTTTCTTCATGTTTAGAGACTTAATTAAAGGTCTCATGGACTTTACAGAACTTAATTCAGAATGGACGTAACCCCACAGTTTTTAATTCATAATTAAAAACAGCTCGCTCTGTTATGCAGGGCGGCCTTGGTGATTTCTACTCCTCAATCTCCCAAGTGGCTGGCATTAGTGCCATGCCTCAGTGATGTTTACTTTACCCAAACACTAAACTCGTGGCAAAACTTGGTGATTTTAAGCACAAATACATTTACCCAGGCATGGTGGTGCATGCCTGAAATCCTTCCACTACACTGGCTGATGCAAGAGATTCACGAAGAGTTTAAGGGCAAACTGTGGCTACACAGGGCATTCAAGGCCAGGCAGAACTGCAGAACCAGACCCAGTCCACCCACCAAAGAAAAGAAGCACAACCTTATAAGTGACATGGTAGCACAGGACTGTCAATTCAATAGTACGGAAGGTGGCAACAGTATCAGAAGTTATCACCACACTGAGTAACTTGGTAAGGTCTGGTCTCAGAATGTAAAAATTGTGTTTTTCTCAGATTTGGAAGCATGCAGGTAAAGTCAAAATTTCTGAATTGAGCACAACAATTAGAAACATCAAATATGCTTTAAAATCTTAGATGTGCAACAGAAACTCTTTCCTGTTTTACTTCAATTGTGATATCCAGCATATTTTTAAATCTCCAATGCTAGTGTTCTCATTTCATATCTTTGCTCAAAAATGACTAGTTGAGCTGATCACCAGACACAGAAGGTTTATCTCTGACTCAGTTTCTCTCCTTTCTATAGGCCAGTGCTGTTTTCCTACTCTCACCAAGAAAGCAGACAAGCCTTCGACGTGGTCACACTAATTCAAATTCACCTCAGAAGTACTGTTCTGGTTGCTGACTGGGCCACTCTGCAAATTCCCCTGCTGTCCCATTCCTTTTTTAATCACCTTCCTTCTTCTCATTCAAAAATCCCTTTTGTTCTTATTCTTTCATATGCATGTGGGTCTTAACTATGGGAATTTACCACCACTGCAGTAGTTGTTCAAGGCAAAGTCCTTCTCAACCAGTGTTTCAATTTTTAAGTCAATATCTCAACTCACTCCAGGGACTACAGCAATTATTTCAGAGATGACACCCATTACCCTTTCCATTCATATATTTATAACATCCACACAGCCCTGCAGATCCCACAGTACATTGTGTTTATTGGTGTGGGATTAACAGGCAGCAGCATCAGGAAGATTTTCTGGGCAGGAACACTTTTCTCTCCCCAGCTAATAAAAGCCCATCCCCTTCTTATTTTTCAACTTTCCAAACTCTAAGGAATGCATCACTTTAGCAGCCCCATCGTAAAGAACAGTTTCCATAGATAGCTGATAAATAAGACACCCAGCTAGGGAAAGCGCCTGAGGTAGAGTTGGGCATTAGTGGCTAGGAAAGAATTAAAGTGCAAAGAGACAATGACTCTGGACTTTGAACCACCTGTGAATTTTGTACACCACAAAAAATGCAGAATCTTTTCTACTAAAAGTTGTAGCTGCTAACTAAGCTCCTGAGTTTCTAGAAATTAAAGTACAAATAGCTATTTTTTCATCCCAAAGCTGTTTCCGTTAGATCCTGCATGCTGAGGAGATGGGTTAGAGAACCTGGGTAAAAAGGGGGTTGCTTTGGCGGACTGTGGTGTCTCATGGCTGTGCTCCTAGCAAGCTGAGGCTGAAGAAGGAGGAAGGCCAAGAGTTCAAGGCCAGGCTGGGATGCACACCTAAATCCTGTGTCCCAAAAAAAAGGGAGGGGATATTTTAAATCGACAGAGCCATGTGTCACAGGAGGGATGGCTGCCCACTTGGGATTCTTCCTGGCCATCAAGGAGCGATTTTCAATTTCTTTGGATCTGGATCTCATTGCTCAGTGCAGTGAGGTTAGTTTTGCTTATGCAGTGACACCAGTGGTAGAGGTCTCACATGAATCATTCAAACGATAGCTTTTTCATTTTCAGAATGCATCCCAGGTGTGCCCCAAACCACCGCACTCCTCAAACTGGCTGCCCAGAAGGCATTTTGTGCTTACAGTGTCACAATGTGGACAATATGCAGGGGATCCAGACCTTTCCCTGCCTGAGCAAAGGGAAAATACTGACAGATGACAGCTGAACAACCATCATCTTAGGAAGACCTCAGTGTCCGGATCTAAGCAGGGAGGCTGTAGACTGCCATAGCTGGTTCTGGCCACCCTCCCCCAGAACTCACACAATTCCATCCCATTCCCAGTTCCCATCCCATATTGTTACCATTGCGTGGCTTGAGCGTCTCCCAGGATCCTTTGCAGCCCTCAGTACGAAGTAACACAAAAATTGTGTAGCTAGCAGCGGGCTCTTGGCAATGAACTCACATGGAACACTTCTGTACCAGGACACTGGAAGATCCCGCCTCCCTTGTCCCACCTGATTGGGTCGTTCAGACAGCCTGCACTTCAGCAGTGATTGGTTCCTGGGGCTGTCTCTGTCTAATCTCACCTTCCGTGACCAGTACTTGCATATAAGGATTTTATTCCTGGTTTTTCAGAGTTGCCATGGGATTCTTAAAAGGATTGTGCGCTGTCCCAAAGCTGTGTCACTAGATTGCTAAGAAGGTGCCTGGGTGAATGTTCTATTTAAGAACCGGTTCCTTAATAACAGAACACATTCGGAGTCCAGGCCATCCTGACAAATGGGCATGAGGGGGAATGGGCACTGCTCCCTGGAACGAGGTGGGAGGCAGTGAGTTAAGACTTTTACATGGTATGTCTCAGTCCATTCATTTTTATTCAACTAAATTAGTATATGACTATCAAGAGCAACATACTGTTGTGTAAATAGAGACACTGCACATAAATGTAAGGGGCTTCCAAGAAAGTAAAGATGAAAAAGTAGCAAACAGTCCGACTCCCTCCGACCAGCTCTATACTGTATTTAGTGTCAGAAAAGAGACCCACGTTCAGAAGATAAACACAGACAAGCGTGAGGGTCAGAATCATTGCTAAAACCAAGTCCCACACTTGGTAATAAATATGGCATAGAAAAAGAATTTGGACTGTAAGCAAAGACATTTTTTGCCAAAATATATATATTTATATATTTTAAGCTCTAGGGTGACTACATTACTGCATAAACCCTTTTCTTAATTGCTGACTGAAACTTGTATCTAGAGTTGCTTTTAACCAACCCATACATTTAAATGTAAGACACAAACAAGAAGAAAATCTAATGAAGCTTACACAGGAATTTGAGACAGGCAATGGTCCCGGCCTTGGGGTCCTAGCTTTACAGGCAGCTGAGGTAGATAGAAATATTATAGGCAGTCAGACGGGCCAAGCTCTGGAAGGAGCCAATATGGACGACAAGATACGTGGCAAATGGAGAGGAACTTGCCAGGGCCAGGCCTCAAGACAAAAGACTAAACAAATGCACCCGCATACCTCCCTAGGGCTGGACCTCAGGGATTGATATTCTAAATAGGCAGCCATCACCTTGGGCAGTCACTGACACAGCACCTCACAGGAAAGGCCCCTGTCCTGTATTCACACCCTCCAGCTATGTGACTAGCTTCCCTATTTCATCTTGATTTAACCAGTTTTACTTGAACAATTCTTAGGGGCTGACTAGTTTTGTCCCATCTCCTGCCTATCTTGTGAGTTCCCATTTTCTCTCCTACCTTGGACCCACCTCACCTCTTGGTTTTGCTCTATAAAAGTCCCTAGAAAAGACAGAGTCTTGGAGTATTCATAATTTCCTTTTCTTAACAGATTTTTAAAATGTCTCTTCTTACTGATTGTCTTCGTCTTACTGCTCTTCATTCTTTCTTGTTGTTCTTCAGGGGCCCTGGTAGTGACAGTCTGCAGGAACGTGGGGCCCAGGCCTCTACAAGCCACCTGGTTTTCCTGAAGTATCACCAGCAGCTGTCTGGCCCAGAGAATTTTGGCTTCTCCACAGGTGCATGATGACTCTCTAGCCCCTCAAACACAGGCTGTAGGAAATCCCATGTGCTCTATAAAAGCCCCTAGAAAAGACAGAGTCTTGGGGAACCCACTCGGGCCCTCCTTCTGTCTCTCTCTCTCATACAGAAACTATCTTTCCCTCAATAAATTCTGCTTTTAACCTTCGTTGTTTCTAAAATTCATTCCTTCATTTTAGAAAACACGGACTCATTCAAGATGGGATTTTCTATTTCTCTGTAGGACCCAGTAAATGTCAAGGGAAAGGGACTTTTGCTTCTTAATGAAGGCAGTAAGGAACAAAGGTTGTCAGATTTCTGGGTCCAGAAGGGGCCTTTGGATTCCAGATGGGATTTCCTGGAATAAAACAAAGACAATCACCAAGCAGAGACATTTAAAAAATCTATTAAGAAAAGGAAAATATGAATATCAAGAAACTGTAATAGATTATCTCAAACAAATATCAACTATTCCATTTCCTATATATATAAAACTAAACCAGAGAGGGAGAGAAAAAGAAAACAGAGAGATGAAGAGGAGCAGAGAGAGACAAAGATGGAGAGGGAGAGATAGAGACATAGAAACAGAGAGACAGAGATTACAGAGAGAACATTACCACTGTATATCATAAAGCGCAAATTTCTCAATTACACAATATAAACGTTATTCGCGCAGCTAAAATCTCCAAATTCAGGCCAGTGCTGTACCTGAGTGGCACCCACCTGACAAATACAACGTCCTAAGTTCAATTCCTTGAACCAAAAAAAAAAAAAAA
>PVLD010037381.1:0-10281 GCA_004027595.1 Dinomys branickii | reverse complement strand
CGCTCCCTTGCTGCTCACCTGGTCGCCATCTTCCCCGGATCTTGTTGTCATTTTGATGTTGAGGAAGAGTCAAAAGTTGCTTGGTGCAAAATTCAATGAATAAGATGAATGTAGACATATCATAATGTTTTTAAAGCTTAACTTTCTGTGAAGTGGTGCCCAGCAGTGGCATTCACCATGTATTTGATCATTCATAAAGATAAGGAAGAGGACGTCCAGAACTTTAGTAAGTGTCCAGAACAATTTTGAAGTTGATTAATGGCAGTGTATTTTATTATAGTTTTTTTTATTCAAGCACACACTTTATTTTTTGATCAGCTCATGTATATGTATGTGAGTGTATGTATCATTTTGAAAATGGCTGTAATTAAGTTCAAATGTACATTTTATTCTTAAAACAGTACTTTGTTATTGAATCTTTATAAAACACCCTTTAATGTTTAGTTTCCTCTTACTAGGTTGAGTTATTACACTGGTTTTGTCTCTCACATTTGTTTTTCACCTCAAAATTCTAAAACAGAATTAGCAATATTGAAATCAGATGTAAGCCCAAGCATACTTCTAAATGTAGTATGACTGGTATTAACAGACCATCAACAAAGATTTTTAAAAGTATTAATGAGTATCATATTCTCGATTGTGTACCCTCTCAGTAATAATAGTTATGGTGAATTTATTGAGTTAGCAGCCTGTATTTAAAATTTTTAAAATAAGAAGTGATGGACTATGCTCAAATGATCTTGAGAAAAATAAGGCTTTGCAAAACATATTTTGTAAAAGCCATGATTTTTCACAGAGATAAAGAAAAGATGGAGACAGTAGTGAATATTTAGTCTCTCCTTTTTCATATGTTGGTATACACATGTCTTTACCATAATATTAATGTTTGTTTATAAAAATTTTAACTATAATAATTTGAAGAATGGTTTTGTATTTACTCAGTCAGCTTTTCCACTGTTGATAGGAAACACCTGAGCCCAGTAACATAAAGATGAGAGGTTTATTTTTACTCACTCTTTCAGAGGCTTATCTAGAGCTGACTGGCTCTGAGACAGAAACCAGATGGCAGAGAGCAAACATGTCTTACTGCTCCATGTCCAACAATTGGAGCTCATGGTGGTGAGACGTGAGTCATAAAGAATTTCAGTGTCTCTGCCCCTGTGGCCGTGATGGTTACAGTCCACACGGCCTCTTTCTTGCACTGGTTCTGCTCATTGTATGCAATTTGGTAGATGTCACACATTTATGGCATCTCCAGCTTTCTGGAGTATTCACTGTACATTTGCCTTAATTATCAGAGCTTTATGCAATCCCTGCTCACAGGCACCGTGCTTGGTCTCCCAGGTCCTCTATGGAACTCTGGATGGAAGTCCATCTAACTTCAGAACTTTTGCAGCCTTGAAAAATCAGCATGAGTTGGATGATGTTTAAGAAAGACTCTTGTCACATATGTGTTTATTTTTCTGTCATCTTTCAAAGGAATTTTTGGGATCTCCACACTAAGTATGCTATTTGTCACTGATATTTATGTGTTGTGCTTATCAGTGTAAGGATGTCAATCTTCACATCTTCCTGGTTTAAAGCATTTTCTTCTTTTTGATTTAGAGGAGACTGAAGAACTATTTTTAAAGCCATACTATGAGTGACTATCTAAGTGTACACAGCTATTAAAATAAAAGTTACAGTCACTCGCTACTGTGAAGCTATAATCACTTTTTCTACCTTCTGTCTTCTAATATTGCTAATGAAAGTTTAGTGAAAATATAATCATAACACCTTTTAGAGGTGCCCTTTAGGGTAACCTTTGTCTAACCTTTGTTCAACTGTACTCTTTGAATTTGTTCTCCTAAGGCCATGACTAGGACTTGTGTACTTAGGTTTTGATATTTAGAAATATTTTTCTGCTTTGTTTCTAGTCAACTTCATTTTTAAGGCTCTGATAAGTTTGACAATGCATGCATTATGTATCTACTGCCACAGTCATGATATTTAAAATTTATACTCCCTGCCCAAATGCTCTTCTGTTTCACTTTCATTAGTTCATTTTAGACCTCATCCCTAAAACCGGGAAGTCACCAATCTGTATTTCATTCACATGTGGGTTTTTTTCTAGAGTGGCATATTGAGGACTTTTTAAACTTAAATTTAAATTTAAATGATTTTGTCCTTTTGAGATGGAGTTTTGCTCTGCAATTCAGGGTGGTCTTGAACTCATTATGTAGCACAAGCAGGCCTTGAACACATGGCAATCCCCCTGCCTCTGCCTCATAACTGCTAGGATTACAGATGTGCTCCCACCCTGCCTTGCCTATATTGAGGATCTCAAGTTGTTGTCTAGTCTCTTTTACTTAGTAAATGCATTTGTAATTCATCTGTATTTGTGGATTTGTTATAAAGTTATTAATTTTAATTGCAAATTAGTGTTCCATTGTAGATGTATCACAAATTGTTCATTGCTTCTTCCATTAAGATCATTTAGATTTACCAATTTGGAGGGATTATGAATAGAGATGGTTAACTCTGTTACTCCTATATTTATGTTTTGCCTAAAATAAGAACTTAGAACTACAACTGCTGTTTCACTCTGCTCAGTGTATATTTAGCTTTATAAGAGATGATCAAACTGTCTTCTAAAGTAACTATAACACAGTGTTATTACATCAACAATGGGCTTCAATTGCAACATTTAACTTCAGTGTTTTTTTACACCTATTTTATCAGTGTGTGATTGGAAACCATAGGGATTTTGACTTTCATTTTCCATTAACAAAACCCAGATTTCAAGGAAAGTATTACAGATATCAAAATATGGGATCTCCCCCTATTAAAAAGCTTTTGCACAACAAAAGAAATCATGAACAGAGTGAAAAAATAAGCTACAGAGCAGGAAAAATTATAGGCAGTTGTCCATCAGACATAGGACTTATATCTAAAATATATAAAGAATTGAAAAAAAATCAGGCCCTCAAATTCAAAGACCCAATCCAAAAGTGGGCATATGAGATGAATACACATTTCACAGATGAAAATATACAAATGGCAAATAAATACATGAAAAAATGCTCAACATCATTGGTGCTTTGAGAGATACAAATTAAAACAACACTGAGATTCCATCTCACTCCAGAAAGAATGGATATCATCAAGAAACCGATCAATAACAAATGTTGATGGAACTCTGTGGAAAAAGAAACCCTTCTCCACTGTTGGTAGGAGTGTAAACTCGTGCAACCACTGTGGAAACCAGTGCTAAATTTCCTTAAAAAAAAAAATAGGATTAGAGGCCCTATTTGACGCAGCTATGGCCCTTCTGGGTATCTTTCCGGAAGAGTTAAGAATATCATACCACAGCAATATATGTGCACCTATGTTTAGAGCAGCACAATTTGTAATAGCTAAATCTTGGAAACAACTCAAGTGCCTATCAGCTGAGGAATGGATAAAAAAGATGTTTTTTAGTATAATGGAGTATTTGTCATAAAGAGGGATGAACTGGAGACTTTTATAGGTAAATGGATGCAACCCAACATCATACTCATAAGTGAAATAAATCGGAACCATATACATAAACATCATATTGTCTCACTAGTGAGAAGCTAAGCAAGTAAGTGAGATCCAAAATGTACAATCAATATTGTGAACTGGGAAGAAACTGTTCAAAGAAAAGATGAACTGTAATGGGGGAAAGGGGAAAATATAAAAGGGAAAAAGAAAACCGATATCTATACACAGGATAGTTAAGATAGTTATACAGCTAATTTCTCTTAGTTCATTGAAAAGAAAGATTTGTGCTAATATTTTCTGGACATTATTTTATGCCTATATCTTGTACTTTGAATAACTACTATGAAGATAATAATACACAATATATGAATTATTGTAACTTCCCTGCTAACCTGTCTTGAAACTGTTTTATTATTTTTTTCTCTTTAAATTAAAAAAATTCCATTTTCTTAATGATTAGTAGTGTGGAACATCTTTCCTTGTGATTGTTATCCATATATCTCCTTGCAGTGTCTGTTTAAATAATTTGACTTTTTCTTAAAGGAAATTTGGTTGGTATCCTGTGGTTGAGTTTCATAGTTCTTTATATTTTTGAATATGAACCCTTTTTAGGGCATGTGACTTGAAAACACTTCCAATCTGGAGCTGCTCTTTTTATATCTTAACTATTATTTCACAGAGCAAACTTTTCATTCTGAAAATTTACTTTTTTTTTTTTTAAGTTTTTTTTTTTTTTTTTTTTTGCGGTACTGGGGATCGAACTCAGGACCCCGCGCTTGCTAGGCAGGTGCTTATTCCACTGAGCTATATCCCCAGCCCCTGAAAATTTACTTTATTGACAATGTTTTGGTAATAATTTCTAAAAACTACATAAACCAAGCTTAAGATCATTTCTTCTGTTGTCTAACATGAAGTTTTTTTAGTTTTAAGATTCACATTTAAAATCATGAAATATTTATAGGCTATAAAGTATGAGTTAGAGAACAAGGCCTTTTTTCATTATTTTTTCATGCTGTGCCACCCTTCAGAAGGAAAAAATGCTGTTTCTTTGGCTGGCAGAAAATAGAAGGGCAAATGGGGCAGAATCCCTAAGCCCTTCTATAAGAATATCCAACCCTACTCATGAGCGCTGCAATCACAGTACCTTCCCAAACATCACATCCTCCCTGTGATGTTGAATTGGAGGTTAAATTTCAACATGGACTTTTGTGGAGGACTTATTATAGATTATTATAGTTATTCTGTGAAATTACGGATATCTGATACAGCTGGCAAGGTGTTAAATTGTCAGCAGAGATGCCCTGATGTAAGTGAGACATCGCTTACATCACGTTCTGTCTTTTGCAAGCAATGTTAGATAGGATTTAGTACTTTTTATTAACACTGTTTTGGGGAGATACAGTTCAGAGTAAAATAGAACCCTCAACTTACATTTGGTATCAGGACATATTTACATACTTGGCTGAATGTTTGTGAATTTTATTATTTCAATTTACTTTGAGGATTAGAAGATAATTTTGCCTTTAAAATTGTCATAACAGGTCATCTAAATAGTATCATTTTCATAAATGGTAATATTAATACAGGTTTCTCCTCATTCTGTGCATTAAAAATATATCCCTGGAGAGCTCTGCATAAATAAAATGTTTCAAAAGTACCTTTAACAAGCTTCCAAATTAAAGCAGACATAAAAGGAGATTATTTAGTTGATGAAGTAAAACTTTTCTAGAGCTTATATTGATGCCCATTTAGGATTTTCTTTCTACCTGAGTGACATTCCTAACAGCAGAGAGACAAAGATCAATTATTTATAGGAGAAAGGCAATTAGATGCACACCAAATCACAGCACCTGGAGTCAGACGACAGGATAATTCATCAGGAAAAGAAAGGTAAGTGAAACTGCAAAACCAACAATAAAGGGTCTTTCAAAAAGTGTGACCAAAATATTTCTCCTCAAATAGAACTGTTATATTTAGCAAGGCACAGTCACAGTGACTTCAGAAAGCTATTTTGATATAGATTAGAAAACTAAATGATTTGTTCTTTTCAAATAGATTTAGAAAAAAACCAAAATGAATTTATTAGATTATGATCAGATTATTATATCTAAAATATGAAGAAAGTTTTCAAGTAGGGTAGAAAGTGAAGAGTGGCTTTAAATATGTGTGTTTGTGGCCATAAGCAAGTTTCAAAAATTCTAACAAATTTAAATAGTACAAGCCATAAGCTGTGCTTTGTGACGCTAACGTTATAAAATTCCAAAGGAGAAAAGTAATGAAAATGAACCTCTAGTTTGTCATAGACTTAGAAGATAGAAATTACATTTTAAATTTGAGGGTTATAAATAAATTATTAGGACTACACAATACTTGAAGTTGAGCTGAGTGAAATCATCATGTGTACATGCAAATGATAAGAAGCAAACATTGTGCTTAGAAGAAAATTTAAACTGATGAATTGAAAGAGAAGATTGAGTAGCATTATTTTCTGAAAACATAAGTCCTCTGTTATGCACTTTATGATTCCCACCAAGATGTCATATTCTAGGTATTCAGCCTGAGGCTCAGAGAAGCTTAATGGCTCAGTCACAAAGCTACCTACACTTAAAAACTGGACTTGATTTAATATCTCTTATGTGTCACCATGCTGCTGGAGGATACATTTCCTTCCTGTGCTGAACTGGACTAATATTTCTTTCTACCAAACTGTAGTTTTCACTTTCTCCTGAGAATGATTTGTTCTCAACTACAAAATACAGCAAGAGAAGTCTGTGCCCCAGTGTTCAGATTCGAACAGCTTATAAAGATGTGTATGAATGGTTGGATCTTGTCCCCAGTCCTCCTAAAAGCTGAGCTCTCTGAAGGCAAAAGGATCACTCCAATCTAATGAGTTATTTTGGGCTGGCCTAAAGTTAAGACTGCATAATTTCTGCAATTTGTACAAGGAAAGTAAGTCATAGGACTTTCTCGATTTCTCTCTGCTTTATTGCCTAAAAGTTTTATTGCCTAAGAATTTGTGGATTCTTTTTGACCAAAGAATTTGTGTATTCTTTTTGACTAAAGTATTTACCTTAATTAACTAAAATATTTTGTTTCCACTTCCGGGAGGCCTTACTCCTTACAAAGCACTAATTTTCATGTATTTTGTTGTTTTTGGAGAAACAATACTTTCATGGTTTAAAGGTATTTCTTGGTGAGGTAAGGAAGAATTATAATGTTTGTTTTATTAGACAATGAATGTGTTTGTTTTGGACGCTATTTTTTTCTTTTTTTGCTTGTTCTTCTTTACATAACTCTAATAGTGATTACAAATGTGTTTCTTCCCAACTATCTTATTTCTTTCTCTTGCTGTAATTGTACTCAGAGTAAGAATTAAAAGCAAAACAAAAACTAATAACAATAACAAAATTACTTAAATAAAAAGGGCAAAAGTAAATTTGCTTATCAATATTACACTATTGTTTCCTCCTTTATCTTAGCTGGCATTAGCATTTAAACAATATCAGGTTATGCTTGCATTATAACATTTCTATACAGGTAGCACATGGATACATATATATTTCTTTGCAGAAAAACATAGGTATTTCATAACTAACAATAGCTTAGTGGAAAAACTAAAATTAAATTAGGTTAAAAATTATAGTCATCTCTTAGTATCTATTGTAGATTGGCTATGGGACACCTTTGATGATACCAAACTTCTTGAATACTTATGTCCCTCATTTAAAATGGTGTAATATTTGCCTACAACTTACACAGTACTCTACTGTGCTTTAAATTATCTCCAGATTGCTTACATCACCTAACAGAATAGACACGTTATATGAATAGTCATACTATAATGTTTTCAGTTTGTGTTATTTTAATTTAAAAATTTAAAAACATTTTCATCTATGGCTGTTTGAATCTGTGGATGCAGAATTTGTGGAGATGGAAGGCCAGTTATACATTGCAACTAATTATAAAAATTAGGGACCTAAATAATAGTTTTCAAAGATTTCCTGCTTCTCAAACATTTGAAATATTTTAGACTAAGTGAACTCCTTTATATCTATCTTGGGAAATGTTTGATTTTATTACTTGTATCTTTATGTTCAAGTTTTTTTTTCTTTCACTGACCATTTAGAAAAGCTTCTGGAAGGTAAGAAATAAGAAACTGTCTACTAAAAGTGTGACATCGGTAGGTGTTGGATGACTTTTTAGCTTTATGTATTTATTGACATTGTTTTGAAATACATGGTTTTCCTTTGGCAGGGTTCAACAGAAATCAAAAACATCAAATAATTTTACTTAAATTTTTATTCTGATACAGTAACAAAGATTATAGCTGCCTGAACTCTGGATTCTTTCGCCTAAAAAGTTATGTATCATCGGCTCTACAAAGGATAGATCAGAAGGTGGCTAACGAGCAAAGCATTGAAACAAAGGCAATGGGATGTCCTTTAAGAGCTACTTCCTCAAGACAATCTCATTTGATTTGACACAATTCTGTTTGAAAAACTTCTTTTGAAATAGGACTCAAAGTCAGAATGCGTTTTCTTTCTAAGTAGGTTATCCAGATAAAATGTAAGGAAGCTTTGCAGTTGGCTTTCCATTTGCTGGGTTACACACTGAGCATAACGCTTTTACTAAGGCAGCACACCATGAAAACCTCAGTTTAATGGAGAGTGTCTTCGTGCTTTGTGCTGAGAATGCCCCTGTGATTTCTTCTGTCTGAAGGGGGTCCTTTGGCTTTACGAACATACCAATCAATATGCCTTCACTATGTCGCCAGGCACTCCGTGCAACAGTTCCAACAAGTCAGTACTACTCCCTTGTCTTTAGTAAAAAAAAATTCTTCCCAAATTGTGTATTTGGCTATTTTCACTTGTCCATTCTCTTCTCTGACCATAGCTTCCCCCAGCTATTAGCAGACCAGTCTGTAACTGCCTCTCCTCCAAATACATTTGCCACTGCTAATTATTATTCACTTAGAGATCAGAACATAGAGGATTCTGCTTTTATGCAAAACAAAGATAAATTTTTCTGAATGATGAATTGACAGACTCTCTACTATCCATAGGTAAATTTAACATAAAGCAGCACTGTATTTCCTTAGAAACATTTTGTAAAAAATGGTACCCTCAAGGCCTATAATATCCAAGTCTCATAGAGGATGTAAAAAAGGTGGAGACTTCATCTGAATTTCCATCATGCAATTTTCAATTTTTTTTAAGCCAGAACATTTGTCAAGGCTGATATTCAAAATTGCTAAGCTTGAAATCACATATTTATAAACATTATTCTATCTGTGTTAGTTACTTAGAAATATTTGGTTTTTATCTAGAATATGTATAAACTATTTTTAAACAATACATGCATATGGTACAGTTTTAAAATTCTGAAAAAGTAGCACATTCTTTCTCCTTATGAGCCTCAGCTCCTCAGTGCTCCTCCCTAGAGTCAGGATGCACTTTGTGAATCATTCTAGAAGTAAGCAGAATATAAGATGTGATGGAAAAACCTGATGAATGCTTAAATTTTAAAAAATTATATAGGGAAATGCATATTGCTATTAATTCCCATCAAAATACTCCTCCTCGGGGACTTCCGGGAAGATGGCGACCAGGTGAGCAGCAAAGGAGCGATCCTCCTTGATAAACACCACCTGCTTGGGACAGACTTGGCGAGCGTGAATGCCGGGACCTCGGCTGGGAAGATCAAACTGAACGTGTTTCTCGGAACTGCCGGGGGAGATGTGGTAGGGCGGCCCAAACTGCCGTGGCGAGACGCAGGAAAGCCCCAGACGCTGGGAGCCGGAGACGCTCCGCGCGGGGAGGGGCCTTGGCTGGGTCCGAGAGCCCTGGGGGCACAGCCAGCTCGGTCCCTCCCGACTCCCGAGCTGGCGCAGCTTTCCAGCGACTCCCGACAGAGATTGGCTTTTTAGCAGCGGCAACGCCCGGCAGTCTCACATTTCGCGCGCATCGGGCAGGCTGCGCAGCCTAGGAGCAGAGCATCCCGCTCCCTCCCCCAGACCCGGAGAGCGCGAGGAAAAAAGTGCCTGCGAGCGGCGGATCGCGAGCAAAGCACAAAAAACTGGCACCTTGGAACCTTCCTGCCTGCACGGACTCCGAAAACGGGTGAGCTATCTGCGCTCGCGACCAGATCACCCAGTGGGGGAGGAGATCCATCCCTATACCTGCAGGGAACCCGGTGAGGGCGGGGGAGCGGTCTTACACACCTCACCCAGGTCACTCGCTAGGGAGTAGCTAACCAACATCTGTACAGCCTTTTAAGCGGAACTCTCAGCAGAAAGCTTAAGGGACATTCCCCCAAAGAAAAGTCATTGGAGCAGCCTCTGCAGCAGACCTTTGCCTGATGAACTGCCTGGGGAATCTATTGCTCAATATTTTGAATCTGATACTCAAAAAAAGGGAAGACAGAAGAACAAATCTCAGCAGAAAGCTTAAGGGACATTCTCCCAAAGAGAAGGAATCATTGGAGCAGCCTTTGCAGCAGACCTTCGCCTGCTGAACTGCCTGTGGAACTTACAGCTCCACATTTTGAATCTGATACCCAAATATGGGAAAACAGAGGAACAAAACGCAGTCTCAAAACTCAACCCCACCCAGAACAAGTTTTGAAGATGAAGATACAGGGGAACCAGGAAGCCTCATAACTTCAAGATATGAAACGATTGCATCCGAAATTAAACAACTCCAACAGGACATGAAAGAGCTTAAAGCAGAAATAACCCACATACCCACAATGATTTCTCAGATAAAAAACGAGATGAAA
>PVLD010037380.1:0-10285 GCA_004027595.1 Dinomys branickii | reverse complement strand
ACTCGAGGCTCCTGTTTCCTCAGGCCACGACAGCCAGCCTCCAGCAGCACTGCTCAAGCCCAGCTCCCCTCTGTGCAGGCGAGTTCCCGCCTCCGTGCACCGCTGAGTGGCCACGCCGGCGGTGGTGGCAGTGGAAGGACTCAGCCACGCAGCCCTCGCTTCTGGCAGCGAGCCCCATCCACATCAGGCCACATGCTCCTCTGGGTCCCTCCCACTACACAAATGGCAAAAGCACCCTGTTTCTGCCATGACCGAGGATTTTAGGCTCCAGCTGGTGCTCGGACGACAGGGTTCTGGGCTGGCCTTGCTCTAGCGGATTTGACTCTGGGGCTTCTGGCTGCAGTGTGGGGAACCTACACTGGGATACTTTCTGGTCCTCTTTCTCTGACTACTCCCACCTGACCAAGGTAACAGGCCTGCCGTGCGTGCGTGCGTGCGTGCGTGTATGTGTGTGTGTGTGTGTGTGTGTGTGTGTGCCCGGGCATGTGCGGTCGTGTGCTACAGTGTGGTCCCTCACTAAGACAGAGGTCCATGCAGCAGGAGTCCAGTGCAGCCGACCTTATCTGTTGCCCCCAGCAGCACTACCATCTCCCAGCTCCCTGCAGTGCTCCAGGCCGCCCATGGCGTTGCAATGATGCTGTGCGGGAGCAGCTGCCTCTCCCTCACCACGCTCTGGGGTTCTAGGCCTCTCCAGCCAGACTGCTCCAACCTCAGCAACCACATGCTTCTCGTTGTCCACGGCCTGGGTACTGAGGAAGAATGAACAGCTACAGAGGGGATGCCACAGGGCACCTTGGCTCACAGCCTGCACGTCGGCCCCTGCCCCCTACCCTGGCACGGACTGGAGGGAGACGGACTGGGCAGTCTCCCTCTCCACAGGACAGCTGAGCCCGTGTCCCTGCAAACAGCCAAGCACAGAACGCCTAATGAGTCCACTAAGGTGTGAGGGTATGGTTGTCTGGCTGGAGGCACACCAGCACCCCGTTCCTCTCCTCTGCTTCTCATCCTTCCCTTCTCCAGTCCTTCCCCACCCCCAAACCATATGCTCCCCTAAAATCCCATAAACTGCCCAGTGTTCTACCCAGCCCAAGGTACTTAGGAAGCCCTGGGCCGCAACAGCCCAGGGGCCCTGCTCCTGTCCTAGAGGAGTGGCAGGCAATGTTGTATCCTCCAACCCCACCATGCAGCCAAGTGGTCTTGGCTTCCAGAAAAGCCCCACGAAGCCCAGGGGAAGCTCCCATTCCCATTTCCCAGGGCCACAAGAAATGACAGGGTGCACAGAGGCACTGACCGCAAGTGCACAATAGCCTGGGCACAGACTGCCCCACAGCACGCACACGTGTTGCTTGGCTGCTTTATTTGCAGGCCTGCAACCCCTCGTCTTCATGGTCAGGGTCCACTTGCAGCTCATGGCAGTCAGGGTGGAGTGCCACGCAACGCCCCTTCAATCTGACTGTGTGACCACGACTACACTTCCGGTGTCGCTAAGTCTGGGGATGCTGGTGAGCTGGAAGGAGAGGGGAAGGCTCACCATTTAAATACCCTGCGTAAATCAAACGTTTCTCTCAACTTCTCTTTCCAACAGCACACAGAGCAGGCGACACGGACTCTGTCCCTTCTTAGTCAGTATCCCACACAAACTAGTACTGTTTCTTCAGTGAGCTGTGCAAACGCTCTCCCTTCCTCCCCTGTCTAGGACAGGTGCACTCTCACAGCACAGCTCACAACGTGTGGCTCACCACAGGCCAGAACTGCTCTCTGCCTTGCCTGGCATCATGGGCTGGGATGTCTTGCTGTCAGGACACCAGGTCACAGGTGCAAAAGGGATAAAACAGGCTGTCGTTATGCTTCATTAAGAAATTAATAACAAATCTTATACCAGGTGCCTTTTTTCACCTTTTTGCCTCTGCAATTAGACTCCAGCAGTCAGAAAGACAAAAGTGAAGAGAGAGAAACTGGACATGGACAGGTGCTGGCTAACACAATTAACACAAGAATTTAGCAATAAGAGTCCACAGGCAAAACAGGGACATAGCTAGGAACATGAAAGGCCAGGAAACCAGCCTCCCCCCATCAAATAAAATGTCAAGGAGATAAGGAAGGGCCACCCACGGGCTCTTATTTAATAGAGAAGACACACAGGCCCCCTTTACTTACTCATTAACTCCAACCAAGCTTTCTAGAAGGTGCCCCCCACCACACACACACACAAACACACACACACACACACACACACACACACACTGTCGCATCACAAAGAGACAAGAAGAAATCAAAGCACCACAAAGCATACAGATAGAGGTGCAGAGGTGTGCAGATAAGGGCCAAAGACGGCCAGGGAGCCAAGCAGACGGTGACAACTTCCGGGTGCCCACCTGGGGGATGGGAGAAAGGACCCCAGGGTAAAACGTCCTGGGTATTCATCTTCTAATGCTCCCTACTCTTCTTCCACGGTAGCTGTCTATCTTCTTTCTGTTCATCCTTTTGCAAATAAACCATCTTCCTTTACTTTAAACTCTGCCCTGTCATTCCTTACAGAACCTGAGAGCGTATGAGCCTGGCACAATCCTGGTAGCTGCGTGTCCCAGCAGAAAAGCGGCGAGGCATGGTGTGGCCTGACATACCCAGGAAGGTGCTAGGTAACACACATGTGACCCTCGGAATGGCTATCAAAGTTTCTACTCTAAGTTTCTGTAGTCGACTTAGGGCATCACAAACTGCTGCAGGGCAGGACGGCTGGGGCAGCACAGAGATCGCTCTGCAGGACACAGACGAGGTATTCTTGCAGCTACACCCAGCTGGCTGCTACGGTCTGTCACCAGCCTTCCTCACCTGGTCTCCTTCCACAGCAGCGCACTGCTTGGCCTCCCGCCTGTCTGAGCCCTCTTTCCTCATCTCCTTGACAGCTCCTCTTCAGGTCTCCCTTGAACATCATTGCTCCTCTAGGGTTGCAAGCTCTAGGCTACTTCACTGTACATGTGTTCCCAAAACGTTACCCATCCCCATGGCTTCAGACTTCAGGGCACACAGGACGCTCGCGAGTGCGTGTCTCCTGTCTAGATCACATGCGTGTCGTTTTTTACGCGCACACCTCTCAACCTTGCCTCTGACATACCCCACGGGCATCACACTGAACATGTCGCAAACATGTCTTCTTCCACCTCCTTGGCTGAGTATGAGTGAGCGGTGATGCCAATTTTGCAGACAAAGTACACAGCAGGAGATGCAGAATTGGAGCACTAATCTGTTCTAGCCATTCAGTTGTTTTCAGTGCTGCAAAAGATGACTTGGGACATGTTGAGTACTGCATGGTGACAGGGTCCTGAAAGCTACCAGTGGGAGGACACATCGCCAAGCCTGCCACAGCCAGCAGCTGTTTCCCCCTGTTCCTCGGGAGTCAAGCCAGAGACCCAGGAGGAGTTATCACCCAGGGTGGCCAAGTGTTCACAGCTGTTTATTTCTTACCTTCTTCTTTGTCCTGACCAAAGCATATTTAGACTTCTTTCCTCCCGACAGACCCTGAACTACGGCTTACATGTGCTTACACAAGCACTAATGAGCAGAACGTTCCCCAATTACATTATCAGGAAAACTGGCTCAACATAGGCACACACATGTTTTGGTCAACACCTTTCTGGTTAAAACATGCAAGGCAGGACGTCCGCATTGGCCTCAGGGCAAAATCAAGTCCCAGAGCACTTCAGGCCGCCCAGGGCCCCGGGCTTTGTGTGTGGACGATTTGTGACACACACCCAGGAAGAGGCCCCAGACATCCTCATCGTGTCTCTGTCAAGAAGGGTCACACACGCGCCCAAGGACAGTGCCCATCAGGAGCTGGTTTGAGGCAGGCAGGCCTTGCAGCAGGCAGAGGCCAAAGGCTGGGGAGGACCCGCTGCACGGTGCCCACACCCACCAGCATCGCGTTGTCCTGCTCAGGCCAGGCCAGAGGATTCCACAGCCCCTTGGGGCACGTGACCCACACTACACCTACACCGCTCACCTCCACACCACGCCCCCACCTAAGCCCCCTCCCCAGCTGCTGCTCCCTCTCTCAGTTGCCCACAGCTGAGAGGGGATGCGCTTGGGACATCTAGTGAAACTTACGGAAGAAAACCTTTTAATGCAGCACTGAGAAAACGTGACAAATCAGAGAACACCCAGCAGGGTCCAGGAGGGGCCAGGGCTCTGGGCACCCCTCGCCCTCCACAGCTGCTGCCTCTTCTGCCCCCTTCCTCAAGGCCCCAGATCTGCCTCTGCCAGGATGGTGACACCGGGCAATGCCCACTCACTTCAGCCAACAACTTCTAGGCAGACCTGCCCTATGGCCAGCACAGGACAGCCCCAAGACACCAGAAAACACAGCAGGGAACAGCGCACCCCTCCAAGGAAGCCAAGTCACACGTAACACGGGTAAAACCTCTGAGCAAAGTCCGCAGCCTTCTCCCTCCATCCGGGCTCCAAAGTTCTTCCTGCCCAAGCTGCAGTCCCGAACATGGTCCCTGTCACAGGCTGACTCCGGCGTCATCCATCCTTCCCTCCCTCTCGGGGCTGGGCTGAGGTCTGTGGACAGGGACTGCTCCGATGAGCGCACGCTCACGTCCATCAGGATCAGCCCAGAGGTACTCGTAGACAGAGCTACGGTACCAAATATTTATGATGCATATCTAAAATTGGGTTTTCTCCGTTACCAAAATTTACTTGGATGTCTGGCCTGTTCTTTTTTCCTTTTCCTCTTTTTTTAAATTTTTTTTTGTCTTTTTGAGACAGGTTCTCGCTATGCAGTTCAGGCTGGTCTTGAGCTCACTTTGCAGCCCAGGCTGCTCTTGAATTCTCAACAATCCTCCTGCCTCAGCCTCTCAAGCACTGGGATAACAGGGATGCACCACAACTGGCCTGCTCTTAAAAGGTTACAGTATTTCCGTCTGAGTAACCTAATCTATCTAAAAGTCAAGGATTGTATGTGTTTTCAAACAATGTCCTTTTCTTTATAATGCATGTATCACATCATTAATTACCTTTTAGTCTTTTAAATTCTAAACTTATGATTCTTCATAATCATTTTAACCTCCTTAGTTATTTTAGAGTTTTTGTTATTTTTATTCAAGATATAACTGAACATTATTTCTCACTAGTCCATAATCCTATTTGTTATGGTTTGTGTCCGCATGTCCCCCCAAATCCTCATGCAGTTATGGGGTGGCTTTTAGAGTTTATGACTGATCCATGATCCAATGCTGGGATTCTGGGTGTGAGAGCTATACTTGCCCTAGGGCAGACAGTTTGCTGGGATTATGGATGTGAGAGATATACCCACTCTAGGGCGGATAGTTTGTATATGTAAGGGAGAGAAAGAGGCTGCTGGCTGCCGTTCTTGCCATCATTCCTCCCTTCTTGCGCTTGTTGCTTTACTGTGTTCTGCCGCCATGAACTGTTGCCCTCTGCCATGTGCCACTGTGCCTCAGAGCCAGCCAAGTATGGACTGAAACCTCCACAAACTGTAAGCTAAATAAACCTTTCCTTCCTTCATTTTGGGCATTAGGTATTTTTTCTCAGCAATGAGAAAAAAGTAACCAAGACACTATTTAATCAAATGTTTGTGACCTCCTGACATTTTACTTTCCTAAAATCAAACCACAAACATATTTCATAACTAAAACTGCTGGTAAGATCTTTCAGATGGTCCCTGGACAGTTCAAAAGGATTTATTCTCTTACCTTGCCACAAGAGAGAGAGATGCTAAAAATAATCAGGTTTATTCAATATTGTATAAATTGCATTGTCAAATCCAAACATGCAAAGCCTTCCTCAAAATATTAATTTTAACTGGGTGTGGTGGCATGTGACTGTCATCCCAGCACTCAGGAGGCTGAGGCAGGAGGACTGCCTCAAGTTCAAGGCCAGCCTGGGCTACATAGCAAGACCCTGTCACAAAAAAGTTCATTTCAAGGTGCAAAACATTGTCTACACAAATATTGCAGGAATTATATACAAATCCTACCTCACTGCCCATGATGTTTCCACTTAACTGAATTCTGATGCTCCTTTGCCTGTGTCTAGACTATAACAACACAATGTTATCAGTAGTAATTTCAACTGTTCTTAAAGTGCTAGGCTGGTTATGATTTCAGTTCTCTAAAGAAGTACAAGTGGCCAATAAGAACACGGAAAATGTTCAGCATCTCTGGCCACAAGAGGAATGCAAAGTAAAACAGCACTGAGGTTCCATCTCACTCCGGGAAGAATGGCTGTCATCATCAAGAACTCAATAAACTTCAGCTGGGGATGGTGGCACCCACCTGTCATTCCAGCGCTCAGGAGGCCAAGGCCGGAGGATCGCCACAAGTTTGAGGCCAGCCTGGGCTACACAATGAGTTCAAGGCCAGCCTGCACTACATAGTGAGGCCCTGTCTAAGACAAAACAAAAACCCCATGATTGAAGAATAAATAACAGTTGCTGGTGAGGCTTCGGGGAAGGGGGATCTTCTTACATTGTTGGTGGGACTGTAGACCAGTACAACCAGTATGGAGAGTGCTCAGAAGACTAAAGCTAGAAATTCCACTCAGCCCAGCTACGCTGCTTCTAGGTATGTTCCCTGAAGAGTTGAAGACACCCTATCACAGTGACAGATGCATTCCCATGTTTATAGCACACACCTCGTAGGTGGCCTATGCAGCCTCACACAGGTGACTGGATAAAGAAAGTGCACTTTTCATACAGAATGAGCTAATCGGACATAAGGAAGGAAAATCCAAGTCATTTGCAGGACAATGGGTGCACCTTGAGACCATAATGCTAAGTGAAATGAATCGGACACAAAGCTTAAATACTGAATGATTTCTCTCATAGGAGAAACCCGCAGTAAAATAATTTAGAACAACATAAAAGACACATAATAGGATACATGGAGATAGACCTTTTCCAGACGGGAAGGGGAGGTACATGCAAGTTAGGGGCAGGGAACTGCATGTTAGGGACAGGGTGAGGATGCAATGCGCACATGCACAAGTTCCCCACGACGAATGCACACATCTACTTGTGCTACTGCTCTTAATGGTAAAAACTTCACTTCTTCACGTTATATCCACTGGATTCTAGGCTAGTGGTCCTCAACTGGAAATTCAAATCACTTGCTTATGGAATTCTATCAACACACACGTGTCTGACCTTCCCCTACCACCACTTCGATTCTGTTCGGCTACCAAATCTCCTGGCTGTCAGTATGGCCTCACTCCCACATGCATGTTCTCTCACTGGTGTGAAGCTTTCACTCAGATGGAAACTGTGCCACTGCTGCTGCTGAAATTCTGTTACAACGAGGATCCCCACATGGCAACTTCAACTGGTTCTTTCAAGCAGTTGGGGAACCCATTTTTTTTGGTAAAGTCACCCAAAACATCTCATAAGCTCTTCCTTTATCCCGCAAATTATGTACCCTTGCCAACCGTCTAGAAGGACAGATCTAATAAGCTGTTAAAGGTTGCTAAAGAGATGAAAAACAATGTCCCCAGGCCTAAGGTTGAGCACTTTCTCCTGGGTCACACCAACTCTCCCATCTGAAACAACCAGCCATGCCTGAGGACTTCTTGTCCTGACTGGGCTTGCAAAGACTCGAACCTGGTCAAGTCAAGCATTCTACAATACATCCAAGGAGTTGTCCTCTCCCTGTAATTCTGTTGGTGATTGTATCTGCAGGCCCTCGGCCATCGCCTTCTGCCCTTCCCACCATAACTGCAAAGTGAAGAAAAGTGGCCCAAGTGCCTTTCTTCCTGGTGGGAGACACAGGATGAAGGACTGCCTGAACTCCAGCGTTAGCCATGAGCTATGACCAACAAAGCCCACAAGAGACTCAAACAATGATCTCATTGGGGCTTGGTCACTCAGGCAGCCTCTGCCTAGCGTTTGCCAAAATTCCTGGTGCCCAGAGGCCACTAGGTGTCTGGTATAAACCACACTGTTTGGACACAGGATCAACCAGGCTTATTTCCTTGCAGTTGGGGAGAAGCCATGGAAAAAATGCTTCCCTCCACATTTTTTCTTTGTTTGTTCTTTCTCTTTCTTTCTTTCTTTCTTTCTTTCTTTCTTTCTTTCTTTCTTTCTTTCTTTCTTTCCTTCCTTCCTTCCTTCCTTCCTTCCTTCCTTCCTTTTCTCTCTCTCTCTCTGTCTCTCTCTCTCTCCCTTTCTCCTTCCCTCCTTCCCTCTCTCTCTCTTTTTCTTTTTGTTTTGTTTTTTGAGCCAGGGTCTGGCTATATTGTTCAGGCTGGTCCTGAATTCACTACATAGCCTAAGCTTGCCTCCAACTTACAGAGATTCTCCTGCCTCAGCCTCCTGAGTGCCAGGATTTGAAGCATGTGCTACCACATGCGGCCACATTACCCTTAATATCTCAGTGATGCTTGAGGCCTATTCCCCTCACCCATGGCCTAAGCAATTGCCTTCATGAAGGCTCTTCTGGCGAATCTTGCTGTGTGAGCCTAGCCTGATGCTCCTGCACCTCACAGGGCCTCCTCTTGCATTCAAGCATGCAGTGGCCAGGATACCTTTCATCCTTCTCTGCAGCAGATTCCCCAGCCCACACTCCAAATGCAGTGTCCTTCCTGCCAGCTTCCAGTACATCTGTCTGGCCAAGTATTCCTCAGCCTTTCCCATCCCTGGGCTGAGTTTTTACACCCCTCAAAGCATGGAGCATGGCAAGTGTAGGAGGCATTTGGTCTGATATAAACTCCAGAGTTGATTGATTAGTGTTTCTGGCCCTGGTCTCCTCAGGGCCTAAGGCTAAGAAGTCAGGTGCACTAGACATTCTTGTGAGAAAAGCTATTGTCTCATACATGAGTGGGCTCTGCAGCCCACTAGCTAGCTGCTCCTGGAGAGTTCCCAGGCAGAAACTTTCCGCCTGCCCATTTTAGTCACCTCCACACTACACACACTTGCTTCATCCGTGCATTTGTGCATGTTGACACACATGGCCTGCCACCAATCACAACCCCATCCCTCTCTAGTGTATGCTCCCTTCCTCTCTCCATCTGGCTCTGACCCTCTCTTGCCTCTGTGGGGAGCAGCTGAGGCTGGAAATTGATTATATATGCATGGGCAAAGGAAATCCTTCCCAAAACAAAGAGTGCTCAAGGAAAACCACATGAACACCAAGCCCCAAGACAATCCAAGCAATGTGTTACTAAGCAAAGCTGTGTCATGTGATACTAACTTTGTCAAAAGTGTAAATACTGGCCCTACGCTGGTTGAGCAGCAACTGTCCTCCCATACAGAGAGAGGGCTCCACCTGACCTTAGCTTTTGTCTCTTATTTTCATTTTTCCATCCTCTCACTATCCTTCCCCTAGGGAACCCTAAGAGCTGCTGAGGACTGCAGGGTGTGTGCTCCCTTCCTCCCCCTATCTCCACTTTAACCCACTCCCTGCCCCCCACTGTCTCTTATTCCCTCACTGAGCCCAGGCCCAACTTGTGGGATCCCACCCATGGGTGCCAAAACTTCTGCCTCTCCCAGCCCCATCAGCACAAAGCCAGGCCCAGCTGAACACGCACGCCACTGGGCTCAGTCTGGGATGCGTTCCCGGCCAAGCCCAGCACAGCCACCTTACCTGCTGTCACTGCCACTGACTTCCAGCTCGCTGCACAGCTCTGGGCTATCCACAGCTGTGTACTGCTGCTCTCCCACACCACACCCCAGGGCTCTACTCCTCTCCAGCCAGGCCTCGGCAGCCACATGCGCCTCTTCGTCCATAGTCAGGGCACTGAGGAAGAATGAACATTTGTGGAGAGGGTGCCATGAGAAGAACTGGCTCACAGCCTGCAGCCAGCTGCCACTGCCCACACAGGCACAGATGGGTCAGAGAGAAGCCAGGCAGTCCCCTCTTCCAGAGGACCTCAGGACAGCTGCACCCGTCACTGAAAAGGCAGCCTCTAAGTGGGACAGACAAAGCCTGGGCCTGTGGTACCCTGACCACCCTTGAGCCCAGCAAGCAGGGAGCCTCACCCAGCTTTGGGGGCTGCAGGCCTGAAAGAGTCCTGTCCACCGGCAAGTCATGTCGTGCTCTCCCCACACACGAAGCTGAGCATCCAGGAAAAGAGAGGGGGCACTAGCTAGTGCTACATTTGCACATCCCTTCCATCACTATTCTGGCCCCAAGACACAAGGTCCTGCTTCCGTGGATTGCTAGGCCAGGGGCACAAGTCCGGAATTCCAGCATCAAGATTTCTCCAATCCTGCTCACCCTGAGCTCGATTTTCCAGCATCCAACTTCTCTTTTTGGTGTAACTGGGTCAAAGA
>PVLD010037379.1:0-10285 GCA_004027595.1 Dinomys branickii | reverse complement strand
TTTTTTTTTTTTTTTTTTTTTTTGTCTTTGGTTTTTTTGTTTTTTGTGTTTTTTCTGTTGTTGAGATGATTAATTGTCTGACCAATTTTGCATGTCTGTATCTGTGTTCATGAATATACACTTCGAAGATATCAATAGGTAAAGCAACAACCATTGTTGAGTCCATGTCACCTTGTCTGTAAATCAGTTTTGATTGATTTCTTATGCTAATTTGTGTCTGTTTGTTAATATGTTTTTGTGCTTTTATATTTTTAAAATAAAAAAGTTATGCTAGTATGAAATATAAGTATTTGCTTAATATTTTAAGCTTCCTGTCCTTTCTTTGTTAAATGACACAAAATCAATGGTTATTTTTAAGTAAATAATCTTATAAACTGATTATAAGTAGCCTTTGTTTTAAAGTATGTAAATTTTAAATTTCATTGTATTTATTCAGCTTTTATGAGCATCAAATTTAATATTCATGATTCATCAAATCTTGAATTGATTTTCCTTCTCTAAAATACTCTAAGAACATAAGGTCTGGGTTATAGGATCCTGCCATTCATGTCAAGCACTTATCCCAGAGACAGACATTTAACCCAGAGTCCTGCTCAAAATGTATCTTGCACTTTATCCATGATTGGTTACTGCTGTGTGGTCCTGGGGACCACGCCCAGCTGTGAGAGTTCTCTCCTAACATTTTTACACCTGGATCGAAGAAGACTCAGATTTTCACTGGAAAGAATCCACAAACGTAAAGCTGAACAGTGTACGTTGTATAAAATATACATAGACTGAATATTAAGGCTGACTGCAGAAGTAGCAATGCCTAAGCAGTAAGGAAGACAGTGACGGAAGACATTAAGTATTTAACCGCGCTTGTGTGCCCTGTTCCTGTATGTACCTGTAAATGTATCATGTAAATTCCACTCCAAAAGGATCTTTTCCAGTTCTGAACCCAGCACATGCTGTTGTCTGTCTTCTAAAGTGGAGCTCTACAAAAACTTTTAAAAGCATGAGGACAGAGGTCAGACAAGCCTTGCCTTGGGGAATAAAAATAGTCTCGCCCTTTACACAAATCACCTTGTGACTCATTAGGTGAGTGTACGGTAAAAGCCACTTGCTGGGCAGATTCCCTATGCGGTATTTCTGAGTTACAAGGTCCTGATTTCATTCCGAGTTTGCTCGATGCAATTGCTTAGAAGAGCAGTTTCTGTCTCCTAATACTGGCAACCTCATCTTGCAATTGAACAATTTCATCAGATTATATCCTCTTTCATATTTCTGATTCTGTGTAATTGGAAATATACAGAGGTGGATAAAAATATAAACTCAGGATAAAAATCCCAATACTTAAATATGATGATGAAACTGTAGAAAAATCACCCCATTTATTTCCCCCTGGTTTTTGCCTTTATAAAAACACAAGAAATAATTACAAGAAACAATGAATTATAATTTCTGAATCACAGAAGGAAGCTTTTAAATTTACCTCCTTTGTATTAACAGTTATTTAATATCTTTGAATCTGAAAAGTTTAGTAGTTGTGTCACCAACAACATAGATTTGTTGTAAAGTCTAATAAGTACAAATTTAGTAAAGGAATCTGTTAAACTGTAAAGATTATAATTTAATATTTAATTATAATTTAATCTAGAATTTGATTTTATAGTTTTTTCAAAATGCTTCAGAATCGGTTGGAGTCAGAATTAGAATACACAGTATTATGAAACAAAACCCTATCTTCTTGTACACACACAACTTGTATGGCTACACCATTGTGCCCTAAATTCATGACTAGACTTTGTTGACTAATACAGTTGCTATTATTGCAGAGCTCAGCAGGAAGATACTGCATATCCAAATTTTATTTTTCTTTCCAATTAAAAATGATTTATGATAGCCATGGTTCTTTTACTTGCATAGTTGTAAAAATTTCAAGCCAATTGTTTAGTTTATTAAAGGCATTAATTGCATTTTCAGTCTTCCATCTCTCATTCTGCCACTAAGTAACAATATTGGGTTTTATTATTACATTTATGGTCTCTCCCTTATAATTGGGAAGGTCCTCAAGGCCTACCTGAATAACGGATAATAAGAATATTTTAAGTTCCCATATATTAGGGTACTGATATTTTTGAGACTTTATACTTATTGCCATCATACAAGAAATCTCAACACCAATATGAATTCAGTGAATTTCACTTTTGTCAAATATTTTTGGACTTTGAGTCATACACAAAATAAAAACACGTAAATCTTGCATCTGGTGTTAATTATTTCCTACACTGTATTTGACTAGGAGAAGTACTGTGGGATATTCAAAGCAGACCATGGAAAAAAGACTTTCATTTGGAAGGATTATGATATTTATTTTGTCTTGCCTAAAATGACAAGTTGATTAATTTAAGAACATACTTAAAATAGACTCACAACATGATCTGAATTTTTTCTCAGTGAGATAATCCATGTGTCTGTCTGTATACTGTTCCTAGGTTTATATATCTATATCATGTAAATATGTTTAAATCATTTAAAATTCAAGTTGCAAAAGTAACAGTTCTATATGATAGCAGATGTTATTAAGATATTTTCTATAATCTTAAGAAAGATGTTCTTATGACATAGATAATTTTATTTCAATAATTTGGAATTGTTTTCATGTATTGATAACTTACCAACCCTCTAAGTGATCAACAAATAGGTAAACAGTAAATAAATCTGCAGTTTTTGTCTCTCTCAATCAGATGCAACAAAGAAGAGGTTGCAGATGCCAAAGGAAGGAGTAGGAAATATAGGTCAGTACTAGGTCAGTCCTACTTAAATAGGAGTAAAATGTTCTGTTGCACTCTTGCGTAATTGGGGGAGCACGGGTAATGAAAATGTACTGTGTACAGTCTTTTTAAAATCTAACAGAAAGGATTGTAGAAGTGTTCAACATTAAAAAGGTACTTGAGAAAATATATATATTTAATCTGAGTTAAACATTGTACAATATATACATGAGTTAACACACTGCATTTTACCCAGACTTTGTTTTATGCATCAGCTAAGAAACAGGAGAAGGGATATGGACTCTTCTTTATCTTTTGACACTATCCATTGAGTATGAAGTCAGTCATGCACTATTCATTGTGTGTGGGTTCTAGAAACTCTCCTCTCCACCATCAACATATAATCTTTGAAAGAAATATTTATGTTCACTGAACTTATACAGTGTGAAACCATAATTGTATCTCACTTTCTATTGCTGACCAGTGTGAACCCAGAAGATATCATAATTTGTGGTTCAAAGAAGGCTCTTGAACACTTTTAAAAATATCAACTGGTATTTGTATATAGTGGAATCTTACTCAGCTACAGAGAAAGATAAACTTAAGACTTTTATAGGTAAATGGGTGCAGCAAGAGACCATATTCATAAGTGAAGTAAATCAGAACCACATGTGTAAACACGTTATTGTCACACTAGTGTAAAAACCTGAAAGAGTAAATAAAATCTAAATGGTACAATAGACATTGTGAAAGGGAAAGAAACTGCTCAAAAGGAAAGAACAACTGAGATCAGGGAAAATAGAAAAGAAAGAAGGGAAATATATGTATATATGTATACACAAAATAGCTAAAATAATTGTACTACTAATTTCTATTGCTTTATGGAAAGGAACAGTTAATGTTTGATTGTTTTAATAGTTTTTATTTTATTTTGTGTGGTACTGGGGATCAAACTCAGGACCCTGCACTTGCCAGGCAGGTGCTTATTCCACTGAGCTATATCCCCAGCCTCGATGTTCAATCATTCGATCAATCTCACGTGCCTATATTTGTTTAACTGAGTAATCAATTTGAAGATATCAATATGTAATACAACAAAGAGTGTTAATTTCCTATCACCTTGCCTGAAATTCTGTATTGCTTCTATTCTTTGGGTATTGTTTTGTTTACGTCTGCTTGCTTGTTAATGTGTGTTTGTTCTTTTATCTTTAAAATAAAAGATAAAATATCAACTTGAATCCAATTCTTCTTAAACACCTTCCTGTTCACCTGTCAGCTCCCCAGTGTGCTCCCCAGTTATTTTGCACTGTTCTCTGGTCAGAAACATTTTGTCGTTCCTTCACTGCTAATGCTCTCTTGTGTGTGCCAGACCTGATATTCAAAGAAAATTTGCCTGTGATATTTTTCACTTATTGTTTTTATTGCTAAACTATCAAACTACTTATGGCAACCATGTTGAGGACTGAGCAAAACACAACCACTGTCCAGTGATTTGTGTTTTGAGTGATAGCATAGTTGCCTCATAACTCACCAACCACATCTACTCCTCCTTTGTCTCTGTTGTAGGAAATCACAATTTCAGGCTTCCGTTTCGTTGAGGTTTCTCTATCAATATTTCCCTCATGGCACATTCATCAGTTCCAGTTTATTTCTCTTTGCCATATAAGAGACCATATCACATGTTACCATATGTTATACCTTGTTGAAATCCAAAGATCGCACCACACAGTTCTCTGTTTTGAAATTGCAACATTTCATTTGGAATTTCTGCTTTGTTCCTGCATAGAATTTCTATCTGATCAACTTCTGTTCTGTTAGCAAATGTAATGTCAATTTGGAAATTGGTAAACTAATTGTCAAACATCATATTCCAATTAGTTTGGGAAATGGGAGCAAATAGGCTGTCCACAACATTATTTGGTTTATTACTATATGAACAAGGACCTGATGACTGAGTGTCAAGAGAAATTTATAAATTGAAAGCATAATAAATCTTTGCACCTACGTAGGCACATATTTTTATACCATATTTTGAAGTTTTTAAAAAAATATATTGCCTGAAGCTACTATGACCATGAAATGCTGCAAGATGTCCATGAATAATCATGTTTCCAGATGACGTGTACATTGTTTTTCAATTACCCACAGATATCTCAGACCATGAGTGAATAGAAGCTAGTTTTTCTTTCTTAGTGGGTGGTTCTGCCATGAAAAGAGACAGTTTTGAAGGAAACCAACTCTCAGTGTCATCACTATTTTGCAAACCTCAAATTCACATCAGTCACTTTTCTCTAAGGCTTTTATATTCCTGGGATTTCCAATGGAAACCCTAATAAATACAATGGACCTATGAATGCTTTCAGTTCACCTAGTGAGGTGTCATAATAAATTCATTTTCAGGAAAGACTATTGGTGAATAGAGAAGTTTTCACTTGTATTTCAGCATTTGTGTACTTCACAATATCTTACAGCATTTCATTCATTACATACAATTTCAAACGTTGCGTAGTAGTACTGGCATTCAGTTCAAGAGGTTTCACTGCTGTCAAGATCCTCACTACGTCATCAGACTTAGTTCTAAATTTAGATCATTCAGTTTGGTTGCATGACCATTTGTACCATTTCTACCAGACAAATATGTACTCATATTTCAGTTTGATTTGTCATAGGAGTCAAAGAGGTCTGCAATCCCTGTGTATTAGTCCATTATTACTCCATTTCACTATCACAGAAACTTTGGCTCACATGGCCAACATCGATGTCATTACCATATTCATCACCCACGCATGAAAGAACTGATGATTCACTTCTGACCTCCTCAAAAATTTGCAAGTCTTGTTTTTTCATGTGCCATTGTAATGAACTGGGTTGTATAACTTCCAGAAAAATGGAAAGAAAATGTTTTAAAAACAAATCCTAAATGCACTAATCTTCAGCACTGAACATTTCATGGGTAAACCCAGCTGTTGCTGCTGTGGATCCCCTTTATGTGCCCTGCTCTTTATCTGCCAAGTGGGTGAATGGCCAGATAGGCTTTTGCTTTCCACAGGCAGAGCTACCGTGAGTCACATCCACAGTTCATGTATGGAAACATACACGTTTACAGAAGAGTGGTGTGGGTATATTTTATCCCCTGTCATGCTCTGGTAAACATATGCAAAAACCTGTTAGATGGAGCATTATGTGGGTAAAAATCCCAGTTTGACAATTTTGCACATGTGCACACTTTGCCATTTATTCATCATACAACGTGGGTAAACACAAAAATTCCTTCCTATATCCCTCAGGCACAGTACTGAGATGCACAGCCAACTACTATTATGGTAAAGTACAAATATACAGTAGAAAAGTATGAGATGGGTCATTTTAACCTGGTGTTATCTTCCCTGTGCTAGTAATTTGAGGCATCGAGTGCCTTACAAAAGTTCTACTTCCAGCCCATCCTCCATGTTGTCACACTGTAATCAGATGTAGTTAAAAACCTAACTTGAAGTTCTACCTCCAACTTACTGAATTTTATTATTATTTCTTCTCCAGCCTTGAGGGTTTTAAAACATTGCACCATTAATTTTGTGTCTGTGTCAGATCTTTAGAATTGGAAATATAATAGAGATTTTTATATATATCTAAATCTTATTTTTCAGTTATTATCTAAGCAGTATTTCCCCTAGCTGATAAGAATGATTTTTCTTTATTAAATAAATTGTAATTTCTTTTAAAAAACACCAAAATTATGGCCCTGAATCAAGGCCAGCAGTTTTCTGTAGCTGTTGGTTTCAAGCAGGAGCCTAAAGTGATATCTTTCTATGGTCTGTTGGCCATTTCAGAACTTTAGAAATGTAATGGTCAAATCATTAGAAAGAAACAAATAACTAAATAAATTTTACAAAAGGACTTGAAGATGGCGACCGGGTAGGCAGCAGAGAGAGAACCTCCCGGAGGAATGCCACTCAGACAAAGGAATATAGGAATATAGCAACATGTGAGACAGAAAGGAAAGAGGTGGGTATCCTGAACTCAGGAAGGATCTGAAATGGGAATTGAAGCCCTCAGAAAGACTAAGCAAAACCTCTTTGTGGGACCCCCAAAAAGTAACCCGGAACAAAATCGAGATCTCTCAAAAAGCGCTTTATTTAAGCTGGTACCCAGCGGCGTCTCCGTTGCAACGCAGGCAAGGAGAGCGCCGGGTGGGCGGATGGTCGGATTTTTATGCTTAGCGAGGGCTTAGGAAAGGGGAATGGTAGGGTGCTTGGAGATGCGTACAGAACAGAAAACGGCACAGCAAGTTTAGACATGCAGCTTAAGCAAACTTTTAGCCCGGGGAGGAGGCAGGTCACAGCAAGTTACAACATGTTTGTCTTGTAGCAACGGGAGCAAGTGACAACATTTTTTTGTCTTGTAGCAACTGGACCAAGTGACAACATTAACGGGAGCAGGTTACAACATTCCCCACTGGTTTTGGCCGGGGGGGTCAAATCATTGACTCTCCACTAACAGTAGCATGAGATACCAGTTCCCATCCCTCTGATCTTAGGACCATCATCTTAACTGTTTGTATGCGAGATTCTATGTAGTTTGTTATACACTTGAGTACACACGGGCCCACCGTCACTATCAATAAAATTCCCAATAATGGTCCTAAAAAGGGGATCAAGTAAGCCCAAAATCTGTTCCCAGCAAGCGAACCCCAGAAGGGGTGTTCAGATAACTCTTGCCGTCTTTGATTAGGTCTTCTTGGAGCTGTTTTACTTTACCTCTATGTCTGACTTGTTGGCATAGAAGCAGCATCTCTCTTGCAAGGCGAGGCATATGCCTCCCTGCTCAGCAGTTAACAAGTCTAGTCCTCTACGGTTTTGGAGGACCACCCCTGCTAAGGAGTCAGTTTGGTCTTGGAGGTCTTGGATTGTGCTAGACAGGGCTTGAACATCATTAATTAACTGATTGGATAGGTTGACATAGGAGTGTATCGCAACCTCCATTCCTGCCGAGCCTGTAGCTAATGCTCCTGAGATTTCTAATCCTATTAACAAGGGTATAAATTGTAGTTAAGACTAGGGATGGGAACAGGCTCTTTTCTAGGAATGATATCTATGTTGGGCAACAGAGTTGCCATTATGCACAATCCAGTCCAATTACTAGGGAGAAAAGTATATGCCTGATTTTTTTACAAATAAACACTCGCCCTTTGGCGGGACAAAGAGGGGAAATGGCATTTATTATCTGACTGCAGTTTGCGGAGGTGGTGTACCTGAGATCAATTTTATAGTTGCCATTTGGGGGTCTTTCTTGTCCACAGTCTGTGCTCTGAGTTTACTTACAATTATGTAACCCCGTCTGCAGTCACACGGAGCACCAAACAAACTCTTGTATAAATCATCCCGATGTACTGGGGGCCCGAAACCACCTTTTGTAGGGAGTAACAGAAGTGAGAAAGTTAACAACGTGAACCATAATCCTAACATCTTGTTAATTTTATCTTAAGGGGGTTATCCTACTTGGTTATTGTCCACTTATCTTGTTGATTAAAGGCGGTGTCCAGCGGAGGAAGGACTTTGAGATGAGACTGGGGACCCGATGGTCCTTCCCAATGGGGCTCCAGTCCCTCTCGTTGATGTCTTTTTAGCAGGACTTGGGCTCCAGGTTCGACGAGTGGAGTGCCGTTTTCCTCTGTGTCCTTAGGAGGGGTTGCTTGCGAAACAGCATGTGGATGGTGGTCAGGACGGGCTGAAGTGCCTGAAGTGACTTGATGAGATCTTGATTAGTTAATTCAGCAAGCTTTTTCTCAGCTAAACGAGGAATCAAAGGGGGAGGTCTACCAAACATAGCTTTAAAAGGGCGATATACCAGAAGCATAGGGAGTGCAGTGTACTCTTAACAAAGCAAAGGGAAGGAGGCTTACCCAGTTCTCGCCAGTTTTTAGATTTAACTTAATCAGAGTAGACTTAAGGGTCTGGTTCATGCGCTCTACTTGGCCTGAACTTTGAGGTCGGTAAGCGCAATGGAGCTTCCAGTCAATCCGGAGAGGCTGGGACAATTTTTGAGTTACTTGAGCTATGAAAGCTGGGCCATTGTCAGACCCCATAGAAAGGGGGAGGCCAAATAGGGGGATAATGTCATATAGAAGTTTTTTAACTACTGTTAGAGCTGACTCTGACTTGGTGGGGAAAGCCTCGGTCCAACCAGTAAAGGTATCGACCATTACGAGGAGGTATTTATATCCACTCAGGCCTGGTTCCTTGATTTCAGTGAAGTCTATCTCCCAGTGTTCCCCTGGCATAGTTCCTCTATATTGAACAGTTTCCATGGCCTTGCTTGCCTTTGGGTTCACTTTTTGATATTGGTCACAACGGAGGCTGGCAGAAAGGGTTAGCTTGCCAAGTCTGGGTATAAAGAAATGGTCCCGAAAAAGTTCAGCTAACTTGGAGCCACCCAAATGCGTGGCCTTGTGGGCCTGGAGGATAGGTTCTCTTCCAAGGGCCTCAGGGAGGAGAATGTACTTATCTGGCAGCTGAAACCATCCTTCCAGTACGTCCCGCTTAGCGCCCATTTGGGTTGCCAGATGTAGACTGGCTCTGAGAGGGTAGGGGAGGTGAGGATCCCCACTGGTTTTGTGGCTACTTCATGGGCCATTTTGTCTGCCAGGTTGTTTCCTTGGGTTATGTCCTCAGAACCCTTAAGGTGGGCCCTGCAATGCATGATGGCCACTCGGCTGGGCAGCCATATGGCAGCCAGGAGATCTAGTATATGGGGGGCATTTTTGATTCTTTGGTCCCCTGAGGTCAAGAGTCCTCTTTCTTGATATATAGCTCCGTGAACATGTACAGTAGCCAAAGCATATCTGCTGTCCGTGTAGATGTTAATCTTTTTATTTTCCCCTAACTGGAGTGCCTGAGTCAGGGCTAGGAGCTTGACCTTTTGGGCCGATGTTCCGGTCTCCAGACTCTGAGACCACAGCACCGTAGATGAGGTGACCACTGCTGCCCCTGCGACCCTCTTACCTTCGGGAAGGTGGGGTCGGCGTCAGGGAGCAGGGTGGCTGGGTTTAGAGAAGTGGCTTCTTTGAAAGTAACAGTAGTAGGATCCAGGAGGAGAGATTGATATCTGGTAGCCTAGGTAAGACACTTGCTTTTGACACAGTTGGGCCTTTTTGGTGGACACGTGATATCCCAGGTCCGCTAAATTTTTAATAGGGCATGTGTCCCAGTACAGCAGAGTTCACATGTTTTTGCTGCCATCAACAAATCGTCTACATACTGGAGCAGGGTTAACTCAGGGTATTCTTCCCAGAAAGACAACAAGTCTCGGGCCAGAGCCTCATCAAACAAGGTCAGGGAGTTTTTGAACCCTTGGGGCAGTCGGGTCCAAGTCAACTGTTCAGCAACCCCGGAGGTGGGGTCTGTCCACTCAAAAGCAAAGATGGGTTGACTCACCGGGGCTACAGGCAGAGTGAAGAAGGCGTCCTTCAAATCCAGCACTGAATACCAGGTGTGGTCTGGTCTCAGTAGACTCAGCAGAGTATAGGGATTGGG
>PVLD010037378.1:0-10287 GCA_004027595.1 Dinomys branickii | reverse complement strand
AAAAAAAAAAAAAAAAAGCAAAATATCAAAAAACAGAACAAAAAATAATAATAATTAAAAATTATTTTTTAAATGTAGAAAAACTTACCCCCGTTTCATAGAAAGCTGATACCAAATCTCATTTTTAAAAACTGTAAGTAAATTAATAAATAATTAATGAGAATTAAGTTTTCATAGAAGCTGGGCATGGTGGCGCACACCTGTGATCCCAGCAACTTGGGAGGCTGAGGCAGGAGGATCACTCCAAGTTCAAGGCCAGCCTGGAGCTACATAGTGAGTTCGTAGTGAGTTCAAGGCCAGCCTGCACTATCCTGCAGATCCTGTCTCAAAAGACCAAAAAAAATTAAATTTCACATACAATAGAACATTATTATTATTAACTTGATTTCTGAAATTAATGCCAATGCTTTTTTAAAGCTACTTGTGTACATGATTTTTAAGCTAAAATGTCTCTAAATTTTGGCGTTTTAAAGTTAGGTTTTATTTTGAAATATGTCTAATTAAACAGCAAAAGAGCCCCCCGCAAAAAAAAAAAAAAAGTCTTCACATTTCCATGACTTCACGCTTCCATTTTATGTTCAATGGTGACAGCAGCAAAAAAAAAAAAAAAACTAGAAAATGTACACAACAGCAGCCATATAGAAGGCATTGCAATATTGCACCAATATCCTAAGATCTGGCAAGTTTTGCCAATGTAGATTTAGTTTTCATCAATAGAGACTACTCATGAGAAAATGGCATCTGCTTAAATGATCCACTCTTGCTTAATTCTGTCATCTGTACTTTCTTTCCTCTTGATTAGAACTGAAAGGTGCAATTAATTCTAAAATATCTATTCTACTTCTTTTAAACAGCTACTCTTGATCCATTGTGAATTCTGTGGTTACTACCCTTCATGCCAGTAGCTTCTGGTAAGTAAAACAAAACCCAAGGGCTGATATCCCTAGTGCCACTGAATACTCTGCAGGAAATAAATAATCAGATATAACCAGTAACATTAAATTCTCTTTCTTACCTGTTAAGTCAAAACTGAGCTCAAATTTTCTAAAAGTTGCTACCCTCCATTCAATAACAGATGCAGCAGCCTTGCTGAATGTAAAGAGTGGGAGTTGCACTTACTTTTAAGGGGCATTTAGGCATCTGGTATTACCTAAATTCTCTTTAAAAGTACTTGCACGCTGCGGGGTCAGATTCAGAGCTTGTCATATACCACTCCAATTCTCACTAAAAACAGGACAACATTAAATAGACTGCAAAGAAAAACATTTTGAAAAAGACATCAATAAAGAACACTAACATTCACTTTCAAAGATAAAACATAAAATGCTAGTTTTTTCATAAATCCATACGCATTCCAGGAATATAAGGAGTTCAAATATTACTGAATCTGTATGGACTGAAGACTGGCTACTCTGATACCAAATGAGGACTCCAGTTATTTTAACTTGCTAAAAATGTTAATACATGAAAACACGTCACATCTAAAATTCAACAAGTATGGCGAACTGGGTGTGCAAGTGCACTAGCTTAAAAATATAGAATCCTAACCACGCATAAAAGGGATGTGCCTTATATATTTATAGGGTGTATGCGAGTATGGATACGCTTTCACTAACACATTGCAGATAAGAGAAGGCAGCTTAGAAATAGTGTTCTGAATATAAAAAGTTAATTTTGTAGAAAATTTATATTTTTGCATTTTCAGCAAAAAGCCATGCAAAAAGGTCAAGAGTTTTAAACTTTTAAATAATAAAACCAAAACATTTAACAGACTGGAACACTGAAATTAATGTTCAAAAGGTTTCAGATAGAGCTAGGAACTGAAATCACATCCAGTGACACTTACTGGGTCTTCTCTTAGAAGGTGCAGGACTCCTACGCTAACATCTGAAAGAAATATTTAAAGCGGAATATCAACTTCCCAGGTAAGTGGAACGTTCTATTAAACTGCTTCTGGAAGTAGTTTCAAGAGCTAGCACTTAGAATTAACTTATTGCATGAATTTGAGGCCACTGAAAAAAAAAGGGATGCTAGCACAGAATGAAAAATTCTTACAATATTAGACCAATGGCTTTGATAGTAAAACTGGTGAGGTTTTGCCTTATGTTTTTTACCTAACTACTTTATCACAAACAAATGTTTTGTTTGCTTTTTTTTTTTTAGGGAAAAAGATGTCATTAGTTGCAACGTCTGACCTCATCCAGTACATAGTCCGGAAAATGCAGGTTGCACACTTGTAAACCATCCAGCTTGCAGGGCATCCTAGGGTACTCATCTTCCTTCCACTTGTTTTCATCTGGGTCGAAAGTGAGGATGGAATCGCTGTAGTGACCATTATAACAAAGGCCTCCAAGAACCATTATTTGTTTGTCCAGCACAGTCACACCATGGCCACTTCTACCAATCGGCATGGATGCCAAGATGGTCCACTGATCGGTCTCTGGGTTGTACACTTCTGTGGACGGGCAGCCCTGAGATTCAAAAGAGGCCCTCAAGATCACACAGACGCCACCAAAGACATAAAGCTTGCCATTGTAAGAAATCATCTTATGAAAGCATCGTGCGTAATTCATCTTGCTCTTGTTTTCCCAGCAGTTGGTAACTACTTGAGTTCTCCTGGTCCGTTGCTCTATGGTCCCTTCTTTACTGGGGTCAAACACGCACACTTGTTTAGAGGTGGAAGATGAGGTGATTCCACCGGTGATAAACAACTTGTTATTGAGCACTGTCCCCTCATGTCCATATTTGTTAACTGGGTAAGGGTCCACAAATTCCCACTTATCATTGGTGATGTCATATCTCTCTGTTGAATAGAAAGTCTCATCTCTGGTTCTGCCTGCTACAGCATAAATGAACTTCCCAATAACACCAACTGCAAATTCTGAGCGTGGTACAGACATGTCTGCCATCCGCAGCCAGGAGTTCTGTCTTGGGTCATACCTGAACACTTTGGAAGAGGCATGGAATTCACCATCTGGGCCCAGTTCTTCGCCACCTAACAGGAACACGAAGTTGTTGATAATAGCAAGGCAATCTGGCCGAAGAGGTACTTGTGGGCCCTCCAGTTCCCACCAGACTCTTGGTTTCTTTAAGAGAAGTATTTTACTGTTAACCATGCTATGTCCAATCATTCCTCGGAATACTGTAGTCTGGGGTTTGGCAGAACGAATGCGGCTTGATTTCATGTCCAACAAAGGTTGCTGGTGTATATTCTGAAAATAACTCAATGCTTGGTCAACTTCATAGCGCAGCTGTCGCGAGTATCTATAAAATTCTGATGTTTTAACCTAAAAATACAAGTAAAACAATTTAACCAAAAGAAAAATCATCAATGGCAGACAAAATTTCAAAACCCACCAAAACCATTATGGTATTATTTTAGGCCCCTTTACTAAAACTGCTTTTCCTGGTAAAATTACCTACTTTCTGTTTTCTATGAGGTTTCAAAATTCCCTTGGCTTTTATAACTTAAATTTATAGTCATCTACATACATTCCCAAGCTTTTAAAACAAGAATTTGGTTTTTTTGCTGGGTGTGGTGGCACACACCTATAAACCAGAACTCTGGAAGGCTCACACATGACTGCAAGTTTGAGCAACCTAGCAAGACTCTGTCTCAACATAAAAAATTTTCAAAGATGGCTGAGGCTATAGCTCAGTATGAAGGCTTTGGGTTCAATCCCCGGTACCACTCTGTCAGTCAAATCAAATCCAACTTATGTTCCAGGCAGAAAGAAATTCCTAATAAAATGTATCAGGTACCTACATTATGTCAGGCCCTAGGCTACAAGTGGGACCTACCCAGTCAGATATGAGGTTTCATGGGAAAGGAAGCCATGTCTGCAGTTTTCTGAACTAGGGACAACAGTATAAAACTATGACAACTGAATAATTTAGAAAATTATGTTAGTGAGTTAGTGAAAATTCCTAGCAGAAATACACACAAAATTCAAAGGTTTTTGACATAAACATTTGGTCCACTTTTTTTTTGTCCACTCTCAACAACTTCTACATTACCAAGTCAATAGACAAAAATAGGTTAAACACCTTTTGGCTTTGGGAGCTGGAACTATGTAACGATGATGACTATCAAGAACTTATGAAGCACTTTTAAGTGTCGAACTAAGTGACCACTTGGAGAAATTAGAAGTGTAAGATGTGGTCCATTTCCCCAAAGAATTTAGACTATATTTGGGAAAATGAAAACAAACACAAATTCACCAACACACTCAGCTGACAATTAGGTATAAAGGTGTACAGCACACCTTGGAGCATCGCAGCATTTTCTACGTAGAGTTCAGCAAACTGGCCCAAAACACTCAAGGGATATTTTGTGAAAAGAGGTACAAAATTGGAGACCAGCAGAAAAACCCTGTGCTATAATGACAAGGATGAGGTAAGGGGATATTAAGTGTGAGTAAGAGAACTGAGATAAATTTATACAGATAAAATCTACAGATGTCCATGACTAATTTGAACTAGGAATAGGGCAAAAAAAAAAAAGACTCAAATACGATTTGAGGATATAGACTTGAAGTGACAGGCAGACTGGTGATATCCATATAGAAAAACAAGACAATGCCTGTAATCCCAGCACTCAGGAGGCTGAGGCAGGAGGATCACCATGAGGTTGAGGCCAACCTGGGCTACATAGTGAGTTCAAGGCCAGCCTGAACTACATAGCAAGACCCTGTCTCAAAAACAAACAAAACCCAAGACAGACAGCTGATTGGGAAGAGTTAGTCAACTTCTCTTGCCTGGTGAGTTCATGGTAAGATGAGGAGGAAATATCTGGATGCTGAATGGAAATCTGAGATGACAGCTTGGGAGGACTCAGAACCAAGTACATGTTTTCATGATCTCTCTCTCTCTCCTTCCTTCTCTTTTTCCTCCTTGCTATCTTTCTCTCTCTTTAATTCATCCATTTATTTATCCCCCAAGTCCAAAAATTTACTTGAAACAGTACCAAGAATTTAAGTACTTTTATAACTATATTCAATAACTGGTTTCTTTTATAATTCTGGGCATTACAAAAGAAAAGTAGGGTACAAAAGTAGAGTCATTATTTTGAAAGGGGGGTCCATTCATTGAGTTCACTAGACTAGCAAGGGGTAAATGGCACAAAAAAGGTTGAGAATCCCTTGCCTCACTATATGAGAAAGAAAACTAACACTGTTACTGCATTGGGTGTCTTATACATGTGTACCCCATGTTAAATTATTCCTCCTTGAAAGACCAGTTACAATCCCCATTTTTCTGTTAAAAGAAAATAGGCTTAGAATATTAAATGACTTTTCCAAGTCATTTAGTTTGTATAACTAAAAATGGTAGAACTGGGATCTGAACCTTGAACCAGGACAATTTTACTCCAATGCTCATTCAATTTTCAGTAGGCTACAACACACAGCTTCCATACTTCAGAAAAATCTTTAAACGCCATAGTCATTTACTAGAACACTTAACATGTTCAATGAGTGAGCCTTATAACTCCTCTCAAAGAAAAGAGTCTGTAACTGTTCTTAACAAAAAGAATCAATCATATGGATCATGATTGGGCATCCAGCTCAATTCTTCCTAGCAAAATAACAACTGCAGGGGGTGGTCAGCAAACAATGAGTAACAGTAAGTTATTTTAGTAAAACAATACAGAAAAGACTAAGCCAGGCTTGGTGGCACACGTCTGTAATCCCAGCACTCTGGAGGCTGAGGTAGAAGGATCGCTGCAAGTTCGAGGCCAACCTGAGGTATAAAGTGAGTGCAAGGCCAGCCTGAACTGCATAGTGGGACCCAGTCTCAACAAGACAAACAAATAAAGAAAAGCTGATATTGTCACATGACAGATACCACTTTACCACTACTCTTTACTACTTGTACTTCACATATAGAAACTTCACCAAAAGCAGTGAGATTCAATCTCCCAGAGAAGCTATGGAATACTGTTCAGCTGCCAGGATAACATCACTGGTTACTTACTGACACAGAATGAAGTTCACAATACATCCACCTTCTCAAGGGCAGTAGTACTCTGGCACTCTTCCAATGAAATAAAAATTTATGTATGTTTGCTTTAGTAGTAATTCTTTGGAATTTCACAAACATTTTCGTATTCCTTGTTCTCTGTGTACTTATATAAATATGCATGTTTACAAAAACAGAAAAAATAGTTCTTGCCTCTTAACAAGTAAAACAATACAGAAAAGTCTAGTCTCAAAGGACTAGGGACGCAGCTGAGTGGTAACTCTGGCCTAGCATGCGCAAGCCCTAGCTTTGATCCCTACTACCGAAAACCAAGGACTGGGGTCACTGTAGGAATGCATATGTTCTCCTAGTCTCCTTTTCTAATTGGTTCTTCTATGAATTCTTTAACAGTCTGCCCTGGCTATTTTTCTTCTCTTTTTCTTATCGACTTGTAGGAGCTAAAAGGCAATACTCTGGAAAATCAACAAGAACCATAAACCTCAAATTAAATATTTAAATGCCTACTGTGCACAGCCAGTGGTCTGAGACCTACATCGGCTTTCAAGCCATAGAATCTTGTCCAGCAGAGTAATCAAGCACCATGTCAAGCGGCCTAGTATGGTGATTAACAATTTGATTTAGGAAATTTCTCATTTTGAAACTCTAAGTCAGCTGTACAATCTTGGGGATGTAACCCAACACCCTATACCCATTTCCTCACTTGTTATTATTGGGATAACAACAGTACCCACGGGACAAAACACAAGTGAGATAGTCCATGTGGAAAGGATTCAGTCTGGTGTCTGCCACGTGGAGTGTGCAAAAACAAATGTAGCTATTAGCTATTATTACTGACTAAGGACATCTGTGAAAATGTCACTCAGCCTAAAATCAATCCATCTGATGACTTTTTTGTTAAGCCTTTCAGGAAGTAAAGGAGAAATAGGAGAAAGTAACTTCGGATCTGGTCCACGCTGGTCAAGCAGAGCTGGTTATGTATGAGGAGGAAGAGGCTTTAGAGAAAGCAGCTATGCTGTTTGGAGACCAAGAAAGAAATGAAGGAGAAAGCTGCACATGTCGGATAGGCAGAGTTCAAATTTTTCAAAAGAAAATTACATCAGTTCCAAGATCAGACACTGGGTGAGGAAGCCTGAGAAGGCTGAGAAGCTCTCACAGCGTAACGCTGACTGAGCGATTGCAAAACACACTGGTGAGGGGTGAGGGAAGTAAAAAGTCTGATGTGCTGCACGGATGGCTTTCCGTATTAAACAACAGGCACAGGAAACAGATACAGAGAGTAAAATGGAGTTGTGAGAACAGTGAACGTGGCTAAAGGCACAGCGTGCACCGCAACCGTACAAAGTACCAGATAAAGGACGTTAGAGGCCAAAGAAGGAGGAAAAAGTAACGCCTCCTCCCTCATGAGGTGGTTAATGCAGTAGTAACAAACAACAAAGAGAAGCAGCTTTACTCCTATTTTATTTCTACTCTTGAGCAAGGATGTCTTATGCTTTCCAATCTGAAGATCAAACACAGTTATTGAGAAGAAACTTAAATCCAAGAGGGCTGAGAAAAAAAAAGTTTTCCCACCAACTTTAAGTCATTTGATCACATGCACCATGTGCTGGGATCCTGAGAAGCATCACAGATAAGGCTGCTTAGCTGCTGTTATCTGTGTGGAATCATGACGAACAGAAGAGGACTAAAAGCCAGAGTTCCCAACTACAGACTTGTTAGGTTGAGATGGATTCTGGATTGCTTAAAAATCGGACCTAAAAATAAGAAAGTGCCACATGCTAGGAGACAGCGCAGACTCACTGACTAATGCCAAGACCACCCTATTTCCTGTTTAATTTTTGATGATGTAATAGCACTGGTAGAGAATGAAAGAACCTATAACTTCAGCAAAGTAAGCAACAAAATCTAATCATAAAGAAAAGAAACACCAGGGACCCATGAACCAGCAGAAACTGTAGCAGCAATTGCATGTTAAGGCATTTGGGAGGGCTGGGTAAGAGGATAGGAAGTCTAGTTTTTAACAGACATTGTGGGACTCCACAAACTCCGTATGTAAAGCTTCAACTAACTCTCAATGTGAACGAATGTGATATGACAGCCTTAGGACCTAATAAAACCTTGGACTGAATTTAAAACAACAATCCCACTCTCTCCATTCAGGTCCAAGTCACAACCATGACAGTGTTTAGTTCCATCACTACAGCTTCAAGTAGACGTCAACAAAGCAGACCACACATGGATGTTGGAGAAGGGGCTGAAAGGGAGGGTGACTAAACAGCTAAGGCAAGTTCCCGTCTAAGAGGAAACTCAGGTGAAACGTGGCAGCTGTTGTCAGGACAGCAAGTGGAAGTCTGGAGGGTGAGTTTCTGCAGTGTAAGGAAAAGCTCTGTAATTAGCATTGCCAAGAAAATGGATGGTCCCTGCGTTATTATTTGTAAGTGCACAAAAAGTGGAATAACTTAACTATCAATAAGACACTGGGCGAATAAACTCAGGTCTATACCACATGGAATCATGAAAAAGAATGAGGTTAATCCATATGCACTGACCCAGATGTTCGAAATGGTAAATGGGAAAAACTACAGAACAGTACACATGATATTCTCAAAAATAATAATGGGCAGTTTTACATAGTTGGCAACGTACCTAGGGGGAAAATCTACATATACATGTACAACATAAGCTATTGGGGACCTGCTCTTCTTCAATCCTGTGTAGGTCAGTATTGGGGTTTTATAGGGACCCTAATCTCTTTTGTAATTGGTGAAAAGGTTATGGACACATATTTCCCCAACTCAGGGTCACAGTCAGCAAGTATGTCCCAGGAGGTGCTCCACACAGGCCTGCCTATCAGCAGCACTGGAGGGGGTCAGCATCCCAGGGAGAACTAGGCTAGATGGCCTGTCGTGCCCCCTCCCCTGTCCGCCCACACGCCAGCAGACCCCAGCCAGCTGCTCCAGGAGTCATTTCCTAGCCTTTCCACCAGTCTTCTGGTTCCTTTGTCCTCTCCTCATTCATTCTATTGTGCTCTTTTGAAACCTGGGTTCCAAAGAGTTTACAAGAGTCATTCCAACCCTGTTAAAGTCGAAATCAAAGTTACACACCCTTATCCAATTCGTTCTACCTCTAAGCCTCCAGTAATGGAAACAGTGGCTTTGCAGACAGCTGATTGTTCCATCACAGATCTCCCAACCAAAGACATTTAGCTGTTTCTTTCTACCAACGCTAGTTCTTGAATTATCGTGCCCCTTTTCCAAAGCTACTTATTGCTGTGATTTTCCTCTAAAACGACACAATATGTACGCATAACCAATTTATTATAGAAATGGAACACCTCTGATACTACCAGTTAAAAAATTACAGATACACTCTGATTTAAAATAAAAAGCATAAGCCTGAAACCTGTGTGAATGGAATTATTTAAAATGCGTTAATGAAGGGAGCTGGCCAAAAAGAAATGTGTGGCTCATCTTTTCAGAGAGAAAGCATTTCTTCATCATGCATTCCTCCCAGGGCGGTGTTATCAGGTGCTCTCCAAAAGAAAGATATGAAAGAGTAACATTTTTTTCATGTTCTGAATCACTTTCCTTCTTTCACAAGAATAAAAATGCTGTCTTGTTTTAAAACTCAGAAAGATGATCATTTTTCTTGTTTTGATACTTAAAAAATTTGTATGGTGAAAAGCATTTTTTCACATTATGAGCATACAATGCTAGAAAGTATGTATTACCTCTTAAATGCAGCGGACTGAAATTTGAAATGGGTCATTTCCTCCTTAAATGCCTTTCACTTTAACTATGCATATACATATGCATATGGTTAGCATAAGAGGAAATGTGAGAAATGATTCATTTCAAGGTTGGTTTCTGTCAACATGGAAGAAGAAATAGCTAGCCTTAGCTTTGTGTGATGGCGCACACCTGTAATCTGAGCACTTGGGAGGCTGAGGCGGGAGGATCATAACAAGGCCAGCCTGGGCTATGTAGTGAGCTCAAAGCCTGAATTACATAGCGAGACCCTATCTCAAAGCAACAATAACAAAAGACAAAAAAAAAAAAAAATAGCTAGCCTATACCACTGGGCAAAAATTCTGTTTCTCTACTCATAGTTGAAATGTTACATAATCCATGCATCGAGAACTCAGGAAGATGGCGACCGGGTGAGCAGCAAGGGAGCGAACCTCCTTAATAAACACCACCAGCTCGAGACAGACTTGGTGAGCGTGAATGCCGGAACCTCGGCTGGGAAGTTTAAACTGGGCGTATTTCTCTGAGATGCCGGGGGAGATGTGGTAGGGTGGACCAGGCTGCC
>PVLD010037377.1:0-10281 GCA_004027595.1 Dinomys branickii | reverse complement strand
AAGCCTAACTGCAGTCAGAGAAAAACTTGCAGAGAGCACACATGGATTCATTAACATGTTTCCAGAAATTATGGAAGAAAAATTCCCAAATATAAGAAAGGAGTTTAAAATACAAATAGCTATACTTATACAACACTAAATAATTATGATAAATGAAGTTCACTAAGGCATACCCACATTAAATTCATAGATACCTAGCAAAAAATAACATTTTAAAGGTAGCCAGAAAAAAAGGAAAAAAATCACATATAAAGGTAAACCAATTAGTGTCAGATATCTCAGCGTGAATACTGAAGGTCAGAAGAGCTTGGAGTGAAGTATCCCAATCCCTAAAAGTGAATAACTTCCAACTCACATTAATTTAGCCAGCAAGCTATCCTTCAAATTAGATGGGGAAATAAGTTATTTCCATGAAAAGATCAACTCAAAATACACATGAGCACTAAAGCAGATTTATAGAAAATACTCAAATTTCCAATAGAAAGAAGGAACTACATCCAGCTCAAAACACAGAAGAAACTAGTGAGGTAAATGGATAAACAGCAACAAAATACTTCAAGAAGAGAAAAACAAATGTTGCATCAACAGATAAAGAAGGCAATGGAAGTAAATAACAAACACATCTCAGTACTATCTCTCAATGTTATTGGCATCAACTTTCCAATCAAAAGACATAGCCTGGAAAACTAGATCAAAAGTCAGAAGCCAAGCAGCTCACCTAACAAAAAATATAATCATACATAAATAATTAAAGTGTAGAAAGCAATATTTCATTCTCCAGAACCCCAAAAAGAAGTCATGGTAAAAATTCTAATATCAGACATGATAAATTTAAGTAAAAAATGATTAAAAGAGACAACAGAAATCACCATATATTAGGTAAAGGAAAAATCCAATAAGAAGAGATAACATTGATAAATATATGTGCACTGAATCCTGGAGCACCTACCTTCATGAAACAAAAACTACTGAAATTAAAAGACCAAATAAATATTAATATAATCACACTAGAGGTTTTTAACATACCACTTTCTCAAAGAGATAGATCTAGTAAACAAAAAAGAAAAAATAAAGAAAATTCAGAGATGTACAACACCCTTAAATGTGTGGATTTAGTGGACAGACATATAAATATATTGGACATAGATAGAAAGATACATTGATAGATAGATTTTCAGTATCACAAGTTATTTGTCCAAATGGAACACATGTTAGTACTCAAAAACCTGATTAAATAAATATAAAAGAATTAAAGTCACCCTATGCATACTCTCAGAGCACTGTGTAATGAAAACAAAAATCAGCCACATATATATATATATATATATATATATATATATTTTTTTTTTTTTTTTTTTGCGGTACTGGGGATCAAACTCAGGACCCTGCGCTTGCTAGTCAGGCGCTTATTCCACTGAGCTATATCCCCAGCCCTTGAAAACAAAAATCAAACAACAGAAGAAATTTCAGAAAAGGCAAAAGACCTTGGAAAATTAACAACATACTCAACAACAAACATTGGGAAACAGAAGAAATTTTAAATTTCTGGAAGTTAATAACAATGATTGTACAATCCAATGAAACGTCTTGGACACTGTGAAGAAGGTCCTCAGACAAAAATTCATTATAATCAATGCTCACATTAGGAAAACAGAGCAAGCCCAAATAAATAACTTATGAGAAATCTTAAGATACTTGAGAAACAATACGCAAGCAGCCCCAAACCAAAACTTAGGAAGAAAATTATACAGATGAGAACAGAGATCAATGAAATTGAAACTAAAAAAATAAAACCAAGAAAACCTATAAAAAAATCAAGAAATTGAAAAGCTGTGTCTTTGAATGTATAAATAAGGTGGATAAGACATCAGTCAAACTCACCAAAAGAAAGAGAATAAACACTCATAGCAATGCAATTAGAAATGAAAAAGTTAAAATCACAACAGATAGTATTGAAATCCAGAAGATGTAACAATTTCAAAACATTATATTCTACCAAATTAGCAAATTTTCAAGAAATGGGCAGATTCCTAGACACATTTCAGCTCCCCACACTAACTCTTGAAGATATTAATATGCATAACAAGCCAATAACAAGCAATGAAATTGACTCAGTAATAAAGAACCCATCAACTAAAAGATGTCCAGGACCTGATGGATACACGGCTGAATTCTACAAAATCTTCAAGGATGTCATATCACCAATACTGCTTGAGCTCTTTAAAGAAAGTGAAAGGGATGAGGGCTCTCAAATTCACATGTGGAAACCAGTATCATCCTTATCCCCAAACTAGATAAAGACCCAGATAAAAAGAGAACTATAAGCCACACTTTTTATAGAACATAGATGCAAAAATCCTCAATAAGAGATTAGCAAACACATTGGAGCACATTACAAAAAGGATGATACATCATGATCAAGTAGATTTCATCCCAGAAATGCAAGACTAGTTCAACATTCATGTCAATAAAAGTAATATATCACATCAATAGGAGCAAGATCATCAGTCATAGGATCCTGCCAATAAGAGTAGAAAAAGCTTTTGAGCAAATCCAATACCCTTCATGATAAAAATCTTGAAGAAAGCAGGTATAATAAGAGCCAACCTAAATACTACAAAGGCTCTTTATGACAAACCAATAGCCAGAATCATACTAAATGGGGAAAAGCTAACGTCTTCCTTCTAAAATCAAGAAGAGGACAAGGCTGTCTGTTCTTACCTCCTCTATTCAACATAGTACTTGAAACATTAGCCAAGAGCAACTAGGCAAGAGAAGGATATAAAATGTTTACTTATGAGAAAAAGAAATCAAATTTTCTTTAATTGCAGATGGCATAATACTCTATATTGAAGACCCAAAGAACTCCACCAAAAAACCTCTTAGCATTAACAACCAGCTTCAGCAATATAGCAGGAATAAAGACTGACAGAAAGAAATCATTACATTGGGGCACACCAATAATGAACAAAATGAGAAGGAAGTGATGAAAACAAAATGATACAAAGAAGGTTCAATAAAAACTGAACAACTGGGAATTAACCTAGCCAAGGAAGTAAAAAAATGTCTACAAAGAAATAGTTTGGAGCAGCTCAAAGAGGACAGCAGAAAATAGAAAGATGTCCCCTGCTCCTGGATAGGTAGGACTGACATTGTCAGAACGGCCATCCGCCCAAAACTCTTATACAATCATAGTTCAATCAAAATACCAACAGCATACTATACAGATCTAGAGAACACAACTGTAAAATTCACACGGAGTCAGAAGGTACACAGAAAAACAAAAGTAACTTTTTAGAATAAGAGCAAAACACTTTGCATAGTAATAACTGACTTGGGGCTGTACTACAAAGTAATAATAATTAAAATGGCATTGGACTCAGGTAAGGACAGACACATGGATCGATGGACCAGAACTGAGGATACAAAATCCTCCCTAGACGATTTGACAGATTTGATTTTTCTCAAAAGGGGCAAATGCACATGTTGGAGGAAAGATAGCCTATTCAACAAGTGGTGTTGGGAAACAGCTTATTTCTTTACAGAGTAATGAAACTTGACCCTTTCTTCTTACCAGAGCCTAAATTAAAATCAAAACAGATTAAATATCTAAACATTAAAACTAAAGCATTAAACTTTCTGGAAGATAAAAGGGGTACAACACTTGAAAGCATAAGTATAGAAAAGTTTCTAAGCAGAATCCTAATCACACAGAAAGACCAGAAATCTGCTGACAAGAAAGCATCTATACAGCAAAGAATCAATCAGCAGAGTAAAGAGACAACTTTAAATAGGAATAAAAAAAAATGGCCAGATACTCTGCAGAAGACTAATATCTAGAAAATACAAAGAAAGCAAAATAATTAAACAATCTAAAATAAAACAGCAGTCAAGAAATGAGCAACAAAAATGAACAGACAATTAACAGAGGAAGAAATAGAAATGATCAATAAATACATGAAAAATTGTTCAATATTTCTGGGCATCAGAAAAATGCAAATTTAAGTAGTGCTAAGACTCTATAATGGTGAAGCATGCTGAATTCCACGAGACCAAAGGACCCTATTTAGAACAAACAGTTTTATTAATTTAGACTGGTCACCACTTATCCCTGACTTTCAGATCAGAGGTGTGGGCCTCTACCTGCCTTTGTTCCCACCTTGTATACATTTCTGGTTTGCATGGGACACGTTGCACTGTTGTAGCCCTTGGCCACACTCTGTTTTCCATGTGCAACATAACCCAGTCAGGCTCCAGTTATGAGCCCAGCCACAATGATATATACTTTCTGTACTCTGTATCATATATCCCCTTTAGATAACCATACATTGCCTTTATGGTTACAAAGTTTATGTAGGGTCAGGGAAGGGATGAAACAACCCAGGCAAGGTCATAGGTGGTTATCTGGGCCTGGGTGTTCTTTATTGTTGGAGAAGAATTCCAGGGCAAAGTCAGGACTGCAAAGTCAACTTTTTACAACCCCTCTGGGATGTTTCTCAAGACATATTTTGAGGTTTACACTGAGACTAGAATTATTCTACCTTAAAATGATATGATAAGAAGTTGCTCTCCCCTACAATTCCACCTTACTCCACAAAGGCAATCATGAGGAAATGAAGCAATAACAAATGCTAGCATGGCTGTGGTAAAAATAGCAACCCTCTGGCACTGTTGCAGGGAATGCAAACAAGTAAAATCTTTATGAAACTCAGTATGGAGGTTTCTGAAAGAACTAAAATTAGAAATTCTGTGTGACCCAGCTATCCCTCTGATAGGTATCATCCACAAACAGCCTTAATCATCGTACTACACCTGTTACTTGCCTACCAATGTTTAGAGCAGCAAATTCATAATAGCTAAACCCCAAAAGCATCCTCAATATCCATAAATAGATAAGTGGATAAAGAAAATGTGGTATCTATACATAATAGAATACTGCACAGCTAAAAAAAATAACAAACGACAAATTTGTAAGAAAATGGGTGCATGTGGGAAATGTAATTTTGAGCAAAATAAATCAGACACACAATCTTAAATACGGTGTGGTATCTCTCATTTGAGTGAAAGTCCACACAAAGATAATGATACAGCTTGGATGGGAGGGGACAAGGATATGGATCTCTTACGATAAATAATTCACGCAAAGGAAAAAGTACAAAGGGTGAGGAGAGGCTCTGCAATTCCTCCACTGTCCCCAGGACAAGGCCTGGGGTAGGAGCGTAAATCAACTCTCTCTGCTCTATCTCGTTATCTCTGAGACAGTGAGGCCCGCAAGAGGGTGTAAGTCCACACTCCGCACTCCCTCCATTATCCTGGGGACAGCAGGCCCTGTGAGAGCAGTGTGAGCCCATGCTTTACACTTCCCCCGTTGTGAGGTTGTGGAGTAGGAGCTGGTGATCAGCACCTCCTCCATTGTCTCTGGGACAAGTAACCCTGTAAAAGGAGAGTATGTCTGCCCTCTATGCTTCCTTCAGTATCTCTGGGACAACAGGACCTGTGACAAGCGTGCTGAGTCAGAAGATGGGAATGTGGTAAGCCACAGTGAAAGAGTCTCTCTGAGCGTTGCCAGCCAGAAGCTGGAATACAGCAATGTGGGGAAGACAAGAAGGGTGCAAATGAGTTCCCCACACCCGGAGGAACTAAGGTGCGAATTGAAGCCCACAGAGAGAGTGAAGAGAAAAACTTCACTGAAGAAGAATGAGATACCCAATGGTGCCTTCTCCTGAGATGGGATGCACAGCATGAGAGGAGTGATTCAGACCTGTGGACAAACAGTGAGTGTTTGCCAACCCAAAGACCTCCACAGCGAAATGCAGCAGTGGAGGGGAACAGTGGATGTGAAGGACTGCACCAGTTGGCAGTGAGTGGTGAGGGCTTGGTCTTCCCGCATGAGAAAGCAATAGGTCAGCAAACATTTTGGAAAGGAGCCAGATAAGCTCAGAATTCAAAGCTGCTGCCAGCTCCAGCTAGTGCCTCCCAGCTGAACTGAGGCCCACAAAAATGTGCTGATGGCTGCAGGCCACCAGAAGTTTCAGCCTTGCAGGGATTACCCACTACCCTGCCAAAAGTCTACTGATGGCTTGCTGAGATAAATCAACACAGACAGAACTCTATCTTCAAAAGACTGCCAGTGAGTGCGGAGACAAGCCTGAAAGTGGACCTTTTCTTCTATCTCTCTCTCTTCTCTTCCTTGTTGCTATAGTTTTGTTTCTGTGTTTGTCTTTTTCTTCTTCACTGTTTGAACTTGATTGTATGTGAAGATGGACATGGTGTCCAGCCTCTTTGTGGTTGTGTTCCTGTTCTGTTCTTCTTTTTTAGCTTTTACTTCCCTCTTTCCCTACACTCTGCAGCACCATTTTCTCAAAGTTGCACGATCTCCTTTTATCCTCTAGCTTTACTTCTAGTCTCTTTCACTTTCTCTACGTCTTTATTTTCTCCTCACATCCATATTAGGAACTTATATGCAATTTTCTGGTTTGTCTTAGATTTTGTTAAATAATCATGAATCCAGTTTATCTGGTTAAAGGTAGCAAATTAATGATTACTTCAGTTTGCATTTTCCAGGCTTTGTCTTATACTACTGTCTTTTGTACAACTAAAGCCAAAAGTGACATAATTGTTCTAAACAGCTATTCTTCCTGATATCTCAAAACTGAAATTGCCTGAAGTTGTCATTTCTTAAGGTTCTAAATACTGGAAATAAAGCAACCCATGGGCAATTTGCAATCACCACAGGAATTAAAATTAAAAAGGAAAAGAAAATGAGAAGACACTTAAACAAGGTGCATCCCAGATCCAGTTCAACAAAGGCAAATGCAGGGACCAGTGAGTTGGGACAATCTGAGAATCACCCACCTGCTCTGTCTGAAGTAGTAACAACAAAGCAATTGAGTGAGGCTCTAGAAAAAAATCAAATCAGAAATATGTTTTCAGATGACTGCAAAGAGTGTGTTCACGGGGAAATCATGCTTAATGATACCAGAGCAGATGCAGTTAAAAAAAAATAGAGGAGTTTAAAAGCACTATGGAAGCTATGAATGCTCAGCACAGGAAGGAAATGGAATCCAGCAGGAAGATTCACACAGATATCCAGAAGAATAAGAATTTTATCAAATTATCTGCAGCATATTAAGACAATGTGATGATAGGATCATAGATATAGAAGACAGGCTTGTGGTTCATGACCATAAAAAGAAATATTTTTCCAAAGGAGCAAATGGCCATTAGAAATCAACACAGCAGTTGTGAGATGATGCAAAGAAGAAAAACTTAAGATTGATGTGAGCCAATGTAAAATCAGGAGATAGCACAAATGCTCCAAAAAAATCTGTTCACTGACATCTTGGCAGAAGACTTCCCTGGCACAGAAAAAGAATTTGACATACAGGCAAGTTAGGGTTATAGAACTCCAATTAGCCACAGTGAAAACTATTTATAATCAGGCCCATCGTAGTCAAGATTCCAGAAATCCAACACAAAAACAGAATCTTAAAAGCTATCATAAAAACAAGGCATCATCTGTAAAGGAAAGACCATCAGAATCACAGCTAATGTTACCACAAACCCTCATGTCATGAAATATTGGTGTGAAGCGTTTCAAAACCTGAAGGAAAACTACCAGCAACCTAAAGAGTTGTGCCCCACAAAACCATCTTTCAAAGCCAATGGTGAAATAATATACTTCCATGACAAAGAGCATTGGAAGGAATTTATCACCATAAAACCAGTACTCCAAAATATTCTAAAGATAATTCTAGAAAAGATAACCATGATTACTACACCATGAACCCCAATAGAAGGAATCCACTACACAGGGAAAACAATTAAACGGGGGGGGGAAGAGGGGGAGACAATAACAGGAGTATAATATGACAAGGATAAGTCAATACGTATGAGTTGTAACCATTGATCTCAAGCACCTCAATTCACCAACCAAAAGACACTGGTGGGCAGAATGGATGAAGAAGTAAGATTCAACAGTATGCTGCATACAAGAAACACATTCATTTCAAAGAGAAATCCATAGACTGAAAGCCAAAACATGTAAAACAATGTTCCATGCAACAGTAATCCAGAATAAAGCAGAGTAGCTATTCCATATGGAGACACAGTGAACTTCAAAGCAAGATAGATTAAGAAAAATAAAGAAGAAGGTCACTACATCTTTGTAAAGGGAATAACTCAAGAGGTATAGATAACAATCATATATATACAAATGTCCCTAATTATATAAAACAAATATTGATGTGCTTACATTATCAAATAAGCACTAATACAAGGGGATTATCAGGGGATTCCAATACCCCACTATCACTAAAACCTGAACAAAAGTTCACAATGAGACAGAACTGAACCAAACTTTTGAACACATGCACTTAGTAGATATCTACAGAGTGTTCCACCCCCCCATCAGAATACACATTCTTTTCAGCCTCACATTAGACATTCTCCAAAATAAACCACATATTACAGCATAGAACCTGCTTAAGTAAGTGAAAATGAATTGAAAATTTTCCATGCATATTATCAGAACAGAGTGCAATGAAATTGGAAATGAATAGCAAAAGAAACCACAAGAACTTTATAAACATATGGAAATTAAATAGCACCCTCCTAAGCAACCAGTGTGTCTCAGATAAAAGAAATTAATTTCTACAATTAAATGATAATAACAGTAAAATATACTAGAACAAATGATACACAATGAAAACAGGCCTGAGGGAGAAATTTATAGTAATGAATACCCAAATCAGGAAAATAGAGCAAGAAAAACATACAACTTAATAGAAAAACAAAAGCATGATAAGCTAAAAGCTGATACAAGAGAGGAAGTCACAAAGGTCAAATCAGAAATTAATGCATTGGAAACTAAAAATCAATGAAAATAATCAATGAATAAAAGAGTTGGTTCTTTGAAATATAAAATAAAACTGAAAAATCCTCAGCCAAACTTATTAAAAAAAAAAAAAAAGGAAAGAAAATACTCAAATTCACACAATTAGGAATGAAAAGGGTGAAATCATAATGAACACCATAGAAATCCAGAAGATCATTTATACCTATTTTGCAAAAGTTGTATTCTACTAAGATGAGAAATGCTGAAGAAATGGACAGATTCCTGGATGTATCCAAAATTCCAAAACTAAATCAAGAAGACATTAAAATCTAAAATAAGCCAATATCAATAAAGAAAATTGAACATGTAATTAAAAACCTCCTATAAAGAGTAGCACAGGCCCTGATAGATTCAGTGCTGAATTCTTCAAGAAATTTACAGAAAATTTAACACCACTACTTCTCAAGCCCTTCAGTGAAATTGAAATGAAAGGAATACTCCCAAGTTTCTTCCTAGAAGCAAGCATTCCCTTGATACCAAAACAGGAGAAGTACCAAACTAAGAAAGAGAATTACAAATGAATCTCCCTAATGAACATAGATGCAAAGTTCTCTATAAGATATAGGAAAATAGAATGCAGCAAACTATCAAGAAGATTATACATGATGACCAGGTGGGAGTCATGCCAGGGATGCAGGGATGGTTCAACAAGTGTAAATCCATAGATATAACACACATTAACAGAGTCAGGGACAAAAATCATATGATCGTCTCAATAGATGCAGAAAAAACTTTTAACAAAGTGCAACACCCATTCATGCATGATAAAAACCCTACAGAACGTTGGAATCGATGCTCTCTATCTCAGTCTAATAAAAGGCATCTGTGATAAACCAACAGCCAACATTATACTAAAAGGATAAAACTGAAAGCTTTCACTTCAAAATCAGGAGTAAGACAGGGATGTTCACTGTTTCCACTCTTATTAAACATAGTCCTCAAAATTCTGCCACAGTAGTTAGACAAATGAAAGAAATAAAATGAATAACAATAAAAAAGGGAGAATTTAAATTATCATTTGCATATGACATGAGACTCTAAGTAGAAGACCAAAAATACTTCACTCAAAAAATACTAGATTTAATAGACAAATGCCTTAGCATAGCTGGATACAGCGTGAGCACTCAAACATCAACAGACTTCCTATACTTGAACAAAAAACTCACTAAGAGAGAAATTAAAGAAATCATGCCATTCACAATAGCATCCAAAAAAATGAAATACCTGGGAACCAATCTAACAAAGTATGTAAATGACAGCTACATTGAAAACTACACTACTTTGGGAAAGGAGCTTTAAGTTGATATCAGACAATGATTAGTTATCCTTAGCTCTTGGGTAAGAAGAATCAATGTGGTGAGAATGGCCATACTTCTAAAACAGTT
>PVLD010037376.1:0-10288 GCA_004027595.1 Dinomys branickii | reverse complement strand
CCCCACAGCCTGGGCAGAACCTGTGAGAGCAGGACTGCCCAAAGGGTCGGCAGAGGAGGCCCCAAAGTGCCCTTGCTTCCTGAAACATGTGTTGCCCACAATGTAGTCCAGCCAGGCCTTAGGGCAGACAGAGGGAGCGCACTGGGCCAGCAGAAGCCCAGGAACCCAAAGCATCACCACTTGAAGAACCAAAACAAGATGTTTGCCCCGGCTGACAAAGAAGAAGTCAGTTGGAGGCCGAGCCCAGGGAAACGTGAAGATAGGGTGGGAGTCTTGGGGCGCTCTAAGCCCCCTCGGGAAGGGGGAAGAGAAGACCCCGTAGAGAATAAAGCTCAGCATCGCCCTCAGAAGAGGCCAGCGCCTGCAGAAGGCTGCTTCCAAAGGTGCATGAAAAACTTTCTGCAGTGGGTTTCACCTGAGAAAGGAGAAAAGCCTGCCCCCGCCACAGCCCAGAGCCAGAAACCGGCCGAAAACAGACCACGTGTGGACCACAACACTGAACAGCTGCTTATGGCTGCAACTCGGCAAATGATAGAAGCGAAAATGATCCTTCAGCATGAATTTTGTGCCCATAAATTAAACCAGCACAAAGAGGAAGAAGGTCAAGACCCAACCTCGCACGTGCCTTGCTTTTCAGAGCACAGCAGAACGCCAGGATGTGCAGCTAGGCCCACATCCCACAGCTGTCCTATCAGGCAGAGGCACCCCCATGCCCCAGAGTCCTTGAAAGCTAGACAGTGTCGCAGTGAGCACCAGTCCCCATCAAGCCTGTTTTCCCAGCCAGCTGCCCCCAGCGTGGGCGCCCAGTGCCCAGGTCAACTTCACTGCCCGAGGCACTGTCACCTTTCGAGAAGTGTCTGGAATGAGCAGTGGGGAAACTTCTCTCCAGTCTTCCTAGGAAAGCACAACTGAAAGAAAATAATAGGATTTGTAGAGGAAAATTATTTTCTCACGCTTCCCATCCCTGATATTCAATGTGTCTGAATATACCCATTTTTCTTCCTTATACGGAAATGACTTTTGTCTGCTCTGTGCTTGGTGTGGGCTCTGCTGTCTAGAGGGACAGAGTGTGGCAGAGGGTGACGGGTGCAAGCCCGTCCTCACCCCGAGTTCCCTTATTGATTCCTGTTTCCATCGTTATTGGAACAAAAAAACTAAAGACAAGCCAAGGAAAACCCACAGTGACCACGCCCTGGGATCTGGTTCGACCCATGTTTCCACAGCTCCTCAGGCAGCTGCAGGGGCCAGGGGCACAGAGACATCTTAGGCTGACAATTTCCCCACAGTTCCAGCAAGGGGAGACCACAGGGCTCCACCAGTCCCCAAATGGGTGGCAGTTGGCATGCGAGGACGCTGGGCCTGAGGTCAGGACGAGAAATCTTGCCCTTGATCTCTGGGAGGGCAGATGACGTCACCCCTGGAAAAGGCCACGATGGAGAGAGCCCTTCTCGGTTCAGCTTTAACAGAAAGCTCAGAGTCCCCGTGCCAGAGTCCCCCGGTCGCCCCACACACTGGAGCAGCCGTGAGGGTGCAGAATCCAGCTGTGTGTGAGGGAGGCCCTGCTCTCGGGGCATTTGCCCTGGCCCATCTCGCATGGCTCAATGGCAGGCAGCGTTCTGGGTGGTGGAATAGGGGCGTGAGGCCCGGTAACTGGCACTCAGGCCCTGGGGCCAGGGTGGGATGTGGGGGCAAACAAAAGGTGGGAGCCAAGGCGGGAGCAGGGCGGCTCAAGGCCAGTGTGCGTGGTGCGGGGGAGGGCCCGCTCCCAAGGCTCCACTGCTGTCCACTAGCAGCAGGGGGCGTCAGGGGCCAAGCGGCTCCTTCTGCCCCCGCCCAGGGCCCTACGTGCCTCAGATCCCAGACCCAGAGAAGCCCCGTTAGCTCCCACATAGAGGGCCAGGCTTGAGAGGGAGCAGAGCTCACTAGCGAAGTTCGACTTCTCATCAACACATTTCGGGCACTTGCATATGCTCACGTGCGGAGAGGATGGACTGACGACGGATGCAGGAGATAGGACAAGGGACCCGAGATGTGACTCAAAGTCTGGCAACCTTTCCACGTGTGAGCAGCTGCAGGACTGTTCCTAAAGAGGGGCTGCCCTCGGGTCACACAGCAAGTCTTGCCTGGCTCCCAGACCTGTTTAGCCCAGAGCCCACGGGGAAGGGGCGGTCTCACAGGTTTGTGCCACAAGGAGCCTGGTAGTGACCTCTCCAAATGTCCAGGTGCAGGGATGGTCTAGGGGGCAAGTCTGTTCTGTTCTCACTGTGTTTCTAATGTGGGTTTCCCTCCTATGGGCCTTGGTCCTCACGGAAAAGCAGCAGGGACAAGAGGCATGGAGAGGGGCAGCCGTTTCTCCAAGAGCATTTCTCCTGCCGTGTGGCACACAGGACAGATACAGGTACAGCTCCTACGTCCTCACTCCAGGGCTCGAGTGTCCTTAGCAAGTGCAGCTTCTCCAGACTGCGACAGTGCCTCGGCAGGTGGCACTGGATAGGCAGGGGGCTGTCAAAATGACAAGACGTTATTTTTACATGGAAAACCAGAACAAGAGCAAAGCACAAGAGTACGTCGTGTTGTGTGTTGTATATGAACTGAAGATAATTGATAAATACAAATTGAATGACCAAGAGACAGCACTTCACATTCAGGATCATAGACTAATAATTCTTCAAAGATGCTGAACCGAAAATTACTTTATCTCCTGCTGCACAATCTGGTGCTCCTTGCATAATCTTTTTGAGATGGGCATGGTTAGAGTTGTTGCAGAGTCCCCATCTCCTCATGCAGTGAGCAGTGTACCTTTGTGAGCTGCCTTGAAAGAGATTCAGGTCAATGGACCCCGAGGGGCTGGTATATACTGGTTCAGCCTTCCATTGAGTTCAGAGGTAACCTGCATGCTGCAGAGCATTTCTGAGGAGCACTGGGTTTATGTTCCATTTTGCAGAGCTGTGGCCTGAACCTGGTGCCCTGTTCATGCTGGGCAATTGTTCTACCATGGAGCTGCACCCACAACCCCCACTATTGGGCTCTGAAGGACTCCAGCCCAACACAAAGAATTCCTCTTGAGAAGGACCTGAGTGGCATCTTGTTGGGGACCACTACAAAGTGGCTCTGAGCAGGATTTAATATTAACCAGTTGGCTTTTCATATTTACTTGGGAGTCGTCCGAAGCTTAGGCACCTTGTCTGCAGATGGGCAGCTGATTCATAGTAAATGAACCTCTATGAGTCACTGGTCACTGCTGAGGCCTGTGACACTGTGCTGCCTCAAGGACAAGGTGACCGCAGCCAGGGATGCCTGGCTCCTACCCTGATTAACTTCAAGGAGACTGGCTGCAGGCATCTCACCCCTGCTGTGAAGACCTGCCTGGGGATAACATAGTTCTCCTAAATTAACATCATATTACTTAGAGGAGTCCTTGAAAGGATTCCCAAGTCCTGCCCAGATTTCTGCATTTCCTTCAGTGTTCCCCCTCCCTTATTTGTAAACCTAATAAATATGGGCCACCCAGAGAAGTCTTTGGCTAATTCAGAGAATATAGGAGCTGGAAAAGAATTAGTCCCTCCTGGAAGCCCCGAAATCATTTTCCATTGTCTCGTTTTTATTTATGCCTTTGTCCATCCACTCGCTTGGGAGACTGTGGGCCTCATCAGCCTGCAATAACTTAGGGTTATTTAACCCAATTTCAATAGTTTGGCACCCTAATTCCAATAGCATCTCAAGCTCAGCACCAAGCATGCGTTTGAGTTACTGTCAGTCTCCTAAATAACCCTCAGGGGAGTTGCTGGACAAGCCTCAGAGGCCAGGGATAGGGCAGACTGGAAAAAAGAGGACAGGAACCAGAAGATATGAAAAAGAAAGACTAAGTGTAATCCTAATTATTTGAGCTTTCTGAGGTTTAATTCTTACCTCTGGTGGCAACCTATACTCCAATGAACATCAAAAAGTAAAATATAGTGTTTAAGCTTCCTGCATTAATAACTGCCAGCATTAAAATTAGAAGCATATAATATGCATTTTTATTTTATTTTATGGATGATTTGACCAGCTAAAAACTCAATAGAAAAGTACTCTAATAGAAAGTATAGTGCTTGCTACACAGATCCATTTTCAAAACTAAAGCAGAAAGAAGCTTTTCTGGTTGGCAAGTGCTACTCAAAACAAGGGATGTAGCCCGGTGTGGTGGCACACATCTGTGCTGTAATCCTAGAACTCTGGGAGCCTGAGGCTGGAAGATTGCAAATTCCAGCTTGGAGGGGTAAAACCTACAGAGCAGGGTATAGCTAAGTACAAAGTCTTTAGGTTCAATCTCCAGTATAAAAAGAAAAGGGTGATGTCGATAACTCTCAGAAAAGCAAGCTGTTGGAGCACTTTTGGAGACTCATGAACTAAATAAAAAGAAAATCACAATGGCGTGAAGAAGGTGCTCCTTCTGGAGTAAGAAGGAGTCCTGGCGATCCCTCCCTCCTCCGGGCCCCCATCTGGCTCTTATACCAGTTTCCAGCTGCCTCCGGGCTAAAAGTCTTCACAGAGGCCCTTAGCTGTGGGCTTCCTAACTCTCCATCCCCGGTGGCATGTAGGAGGGGACTGGCTAAGCCATGTCCGCATTTGAGGGCTGCACATGCTGTAATTCCAGAAGCCCTCCCCTAGAAAGTTGCATTTCCCCACCAAGACTCTGGCTAGAGACTAGTCTTCTACTGTTAATAAGGCACATGGTGGGCAAAAGAGACTTGTGATTTCAGCCACTGTTTACTTGCAACACCATTTCTGGAAAAGTAGGGAATTCCAAGAAGTTGGAGAATGAGTGTCATATCATTCCAACCCGTATGTAAACAGCAGACCACTTACAGCCTTCCCCTGGGATATGAAAGAGGCTGTCCGGTGAGCAAAACCTTGCTAGCGTAGTAACTTTATAGCAGAAAAGATGGCAAACACTATCTTACCAGGTGGTAATGTTTGGCATCCACGATCATGAATTTGACAGCGTAGTTTGAGGAGAATGGCATTTACCTCTGTGGGCTTTTTATAAAAAACCTATTAATACCAGTGCAACCCTTAAATGAAAAACTTTCCTGGACATGGTGGTGTATTAGGTTAGTCATATTCTTTAGTTATTGTGAGCTGACCAGGTCTATAATCTCTTGAACAAATGTATGATGAAAGCTAAGTAAAAAGAGGCATATGGAATGATTTCAGGGCTCCAGGAGGATCAAAGCCCTCTCACAGAACTCAAGATCCTCTCAGGGCTACTAAGACCAAGGCCTTCTCTGCGTGGCCCATATTTGTTTGGTCATCAGAAAAAGGGAGGGGAATACTCAAGAAGGACAGAATTACTCAAGAACTTCTTCAAGTAAGGTATGAAATTAATCTTTAATAAGGATTATGTTAATCCACCCAGGAGTGAGATGTATGAGGCTACAATCTTTATCTAATTGAGATCTGATCCAGGTGTCGTCCTTGGCTGTGATATTTTCTTATCCTTTGAGGCATTCCACTTTTACGCACCATTACAGGCATTCATAGGTGTTAGTGACTCACAGAGGTTTACTTACTATGAATCCACCATTCATTTCTGCACAAGGAGCCTAGGCTTTGGACAGATTCCCAAATAAACATAAAAAGCCAGTTGGTTCATTTAAGTCCTACTTGCAGCTGCCTTGTTGTGGCCTCCATCAGTGGTGGATGCCTGAAACTCCAGAACTTTGGGAGGCTGAGCTAGAAGGGTCACAAGTTCCAGCCCAGTCTGGAAGAAATTTAGCAAGACTCTTTCAAAATAAAAAAATAAAACCAAGAATGCAGCTCAGTGCAAAGACCCTGGGTTCATTCCCTGTTATTTCCAAACAAAAAACAACCTAAAAATCATAAAACCTAGTACTTCCTCAGTAATTTTCTATCCACAGACCCATACCTCACCCCCCCCTTTTTGAGACAGAGTCTCACTATGTAATTCAGGCTGGCCTTGAATTCATTATATAGCCCAAGCTGGCCTCACACTGTGGCACTCCTCCTACTTCAGCCTGCCTAGTGCTGGGATTATGGGTATATACCACCATGCCCAGCTGCACACCCTGCTTCTTGGCTATAAAACTTCACTTATCCTTATGATTTATCTTTTCATCATTTTTCTCGACTATACTGATATAAAGTTAATAAATTGACACTTGTATAAATTTAGTATCTAAGGTATACAACACGTTTTGCTACACTTATACAGTACAAAATGTTACCCCTACGCAAGCCAGTGAAAAGATCCATCACTTTGTCTACCTGTCCTTTTTATCTGAGAATGATGAAGTCCACTGTCTTATCAAACTTCTGGTATCCGTACAGGATCATGAACCACGCAGCATATTAGAACTCCGGGCCTCCCTCACACTCTGTAACTGGGACCTTGTTGTTTTTAATGAGAGCCTCTACTCTCAACCTTAGGCCCTGGGAAACACTGTTCTACCTTGTGCTTTTATGGGTTTAACAATTTTAGACTCCATAGAAAAGTAACTCATTTACTGTCTGCTCTCTCTGTGTGGCTTATTGCACCTAACACCCTCCAGGGCCACCCCACGTTGCTGCACATGATAGGACTTCCTTCTCTCTTCCTAATGACTAAGTAACATTTCATTCTGCCATACTGTCTATGTTCCTTCATCTGTGGACTGACACTCACTTTGACTCTGTTTACATCTTTGTTGTTGTAGGTAATGCTGAAATGCACATAGAAGTAAAGATACCTCTCCATCATATTGATTTCATTTTCTTTAGCTGCATATCCAGTGATGAGGCTGGGGACCATGTGGCAGTCCTATCTCTTAGTTCTGGAGGAACCTCCATGATGTGCTCCCCAATGGTTGTACAAATTTATAGTCCCCTTGGCAACACTCACTATCCTTCCAGTTTTCACAAAAGTTAGCCAGCCTAACCGGTGGTTTGGACTTGCATTTCCTGGATGCTTAGTGATAATGAATGAACACACACACACACACACACACACACACACACACACACACACGATAGCACTGTTAACTCTTCTTTTGAGAAATGGCTATTCAAGTGATCTACTAATTTGTACAAATGAAGTTGTTTTCTTACTTTTGAGTTGCATGAGTTCCTTAAGTATTTGCAGTGAATGGTTTGCAAATGTTTTCCCCATGTCTGTAGGTTAAGACTTGAGAGGACTGTGGGATTCCTTTGGTTGATAGTCTTTTAAGACCACTGGGATAGTGTGGCCTTCTGACCACCAAAGTGGGACCCACACAACCGCATCCCTGGGTGGTAACTCTGAGCTCTCGGACTTGAGGAATGACATCAACCTGGCCTGCTCAAGGAAAGGACAGTCATGGTCCTGACATTCCAGGCGTGTTCCTTCTAGGCTCATGGTAGCCACACAGTCCTCCTGATCTCTGAACTACCTTTGGGGCACTTTCCTGCTTCTTATGAAAGATATTACATGTCTGATTCCTGAAATATTTTCTTCCCATTCTGTAGAATCCAAGAAGTCCGAAAAGCTTTCCTTCATTTCACCTTGTTCTCCTCCTCTTCAGTCTAAGCTGAAGTGTTTCTACGTGCACAAAAATTTCAAAGACCCTGTTGGCTTCCCAACCACTTCACAGGTCTAAGCCACCAGACTGAGGCTCCTTCCCAGATCTGTGCTCTAGAACTCTCTCTATTCCTGACTTCCTCTGTTACAGTCGACTGAATCCATGAGTGACACTTGTCAACTCTTGCCCGAATATTCAAAACACGTTTTCTATTGCATAATAGATGAGTCAAGAACTTTCTAAATCTTCAAGAAGCCACTTACTCTAGCTTAAAAATTATATTTGAGGTGTCTCGTCTCTCATTATACTTGAAGCAGCAAGGAGAAGCCAAGCTGCACCTTCAACATTTAGCTTAAGAAATGTTATTGGTTAAATATTTAAGTTTGTTTCTTATAAATTCTACTTCCTACAAACTACTAGAATGCAATTCAGCTAAGTTCTTTGCCACTTTACCACAAGGACCAGCCTCCCTTCAGGCCCCACTGATGAGTTCCTCATCCCTAAACCTCAGCAGAGCCACTGTTAGTATCCAGGTTACTACCAACAACTTCAATCCTCTGCCCGTTTCCTAGGTTCAAAGCTGCTCCCCTATTTTAGGTATTTGTTGAGCAGCATCTAATTCTCAGTACCAGTGTGTGCACTCATTTGCTAGGGCTGCCCTAATTAATCACAAAATCTGGACACCTTCAGCTACAAAAACTGATGTTGTCAAACGGTAGTTCTAGAAGTAAAAGCTCTTGCACATGAGGGGTCCTGTTGTGAGTCCTCCCTGCCCGGCTCCCTGGTCGCTGCTTTCTCCCTCCGTTTTCACATGGTCTTTGTTCTGAGTGTTTTTATGTCCTAATCTCCTCTGCTTAAGTAAACACCTGTCCCATTAGCATGAGGCCTACCAATACTACCTTATTTTGCCTCCACTGCCTTTTAATATAGTCTTGTCTCCAAATAGGGCCACATTCTGAGACATTCTGGGGTAACTGGAGCAGGACTACAGCATATAAAATTTATAGGGATGCAATTCAGCTCAAATCATGGAAGAATGCTAAAAACATGACGTTAGGTGAATAAGATGATTCCACTATCTTGAATAGAAAAATTTAGATACAGCTAGTTGGCTAGTGGTTACCAAAGCCTGGGAACAGGGTTGTGACAAAAAGAAGTTACTGATCAGTGAATACAGAGTTCATGCCAGGATGACTAAAAGTTCTGCTGGTGGGTAACTGTGGAGGTCGCACAACAGTGAGAATACACCTTAATGCCACTGCGTTGAACACTGTAAAAAGGGCAAAATAGTAAATTTTGCAGTATTTGTATTTAATGGTATTAAATAAAATGCCAGAAATTTAAAAATATAGGAACAGGAATGAAGAATATCTTCCATGGACATATTAGGACACTCATCACCAAAAGAGAAAGAATTGGTATTCTAGAAGATAGGTCATTACTTTGGAGAAGGAACAAATAAAATTCAAATTAAATCTTATATTTTTCTTCCTCATATAACCAGGTAAAAGTAATACTTACAATGTGTTCCATGACTATAAGATATAGATAAGTAAAATTAATGACAGCTGTCACAAGGGACAAGCAGGAAGACATGAGAATCCTCTGCTCTGAAGTTACCTACAGTATTTGTGAGGTGAGGTTGTGTCACATGAATTTGGATTTAGAAGTCAAAATGTATAGCATACACTATAAGACAACCACTAAAGCCTTTTTAAGTACAATTGGTATTTGAAGAAAAGAAATCAATGTGGAATTACATACAATATTCAATTCAGAAAGACAGAACAGGAAAGAGTACCAAACGTTTGAAACAGAAACATGAACCCATCTATTTCATTAATCATGCTAATTCTGAAAGGTTCAACATGCTACTGCAACTCTATTGCCCAGAAGGCAGCAAAGAGAAGTCCATATCCATTAAGGAAAGACATGAAACATAAAACATCAAAATCAATTTTACAGGGAAGGGCCTAAGCGCGCCACCTCGCCTTCTCCCTCTCCAGCGCTGGTGCAGCCTCTCCGCTGGGCTTCGGGCTCCTGAGCCGGGCGGCAGCGGCGAGGTGGGGACTCCCCGGCTCCTGTAGAAACAAAGCGAGAATTAAAGACGCGGGCAGCAGCCTGTGTGGGCGTGGAGGTGGAGTCCGCCGGCGGAGACTAGCTTTTCCGAGCGGGAGGGAGAAAGGAAAGAAGGGAGAAGGAAACAATGACTAAGGAGGGGTAACTTGGAGAAAGATCCTGCAAGGTGGGTGCGGGGCAACGAGGAGCCGAGACACACCGTGCGCGGGTGCCACCCTCCACGCTGGAACAGATCTATGAATGCAACCCGGAGAGCGCGAGGAAACAAGTGGCTGCGAGCGGCGGATCGCGAGCATAGCACAAAAAACTGGCATCTTGGAACCTTCCTGCCTGCAGGGACTCCAAAAACTGGTGAGCTATCTGCGCTCGCAACCAGATCACTGAGTGGGGGAGGAGATCCATCCCTATACCCTGGGAGGGCGGGGGAGCGGTCTTACACACCTCACCCAGGTCTCTCACTAGGGAGTAGCTAAATAACATCTGTACAGCCTTTTAAGTGGAACTCTCAGCAGAAAGCTTAAGGGACATTCCCCCAAAGAAAAGTCATTGGAGCAGCCTCTGCAGCAGACCTTTGCCTGCTGAACTGCCTGGGGAATCTACTGCTCAATATTTTGAATCTGATACCCAAAAAAGGGAAGACAGAAGAACAAATCTCAGCAGAAAGCTTAAGGGAC
>PVLD010037375.1:0-10289 GCA_004027595.1 Dinomys branickii | reverse complement strand
ATATGATGTTTTTAGATCTTCTGGGAAAATACCCAGAAGAGGAATAGCTGGTTTAAATGGAGCCTCTAGACCTAATTTGCGGAGAAATCTCCAAACGGCTCTCCACAGTGGTTGCACCAGTCTGCATTCCCACCAGCAGTGTAATAGAGTCCCTATTTCTCCACAGCCTCGCCAGCATCTGTTATTGGATGACTTTTTCCAGATATCCAGCACAGAAACACAATATCACCTTTTCTTCTTTTCCATTAATAGTAAATCCTTAGAGATTATCAATTTTGTTAATGTTGTGCTGTGTGCATTGAGCCTTTAAAATCATATAATACTCATTAACTAGCTGTGCCTCTTCCTCCTGACTTTGATTCTTATGAAACCAGGGGCTCTGTGTCTGTGCCCCCCTTCCATGGTTGTCTGCATCAGGAAGGCCCTAACAAATACTGTATTTACATCAAGTCTGAGTACAGATTCGCAAAGTTCTAGGCAGGAGATTCACATACAGTCTGCACTCCTTGGCCATGACTCAGCAAAGAGGCAGCCTTACCCAGTAAGTGTTGAGGAAATCCTGGGGAGCGGACAATCAGAAACACTATGTCATTATTACGAGGGGTACCATGATAGCTTTTCAGCCAATTTGAGGATGCTAATGTGAAAAATTTTAATTACGATAAATGAATATTTATCTTTTTGTTTAATGTGACCCTCAGGTATGTAGTAAGTTTTGCTTTCCTCTTACATTTGTTATATGTGTCATAGACATCTCTCCCACAAGAGTCTAAAATATGTCTCTATAGAATGCTACTGAGCACCACTAGAAAATAATGGAAAGAGTAGTGGGGTGAGGAAGAGATTCACCCTAACATCATGTGTTGTGTGTCTAAATGTTTCTCCCTTCAAATCCTCGCACAGTTAGTCGTGAGGGACAGGTTTCTTTGGAGACAGCCAATTTTAAGGTCCATGACTGATTTATAGTGCAAAACTGGGATTAAGGGTACTGGATTAAGGCTGGGTGATTGCTGGTCACTCCACTGATTGGATTGGCACTGCTCTAATCCCAGCATTCTGGATAAGATAAAAAGGCCAGAAAGAGGCTTCTTTCCCCCTTAGCTCTTGCTACTTTTGCTGTCTCCCACTGCTCCAGCCACCAAGAACTGCTGTCCCTCTGCCACGTGCCACTCTGCCTTGGTGCTAGCTGACTATGGAGTGAAACCTCTACAAACCGTGAGCTAAATAAACCTTTCCCCCTTTAACTTTGGTGTCATGTATTTTACCCGAAAGAAGAGAAAAGTAAGTAAGGCAGAATTGGGTACCATAAAGTGAGGTTTACCCTGTTACTATACCTGACCACGTGGTTCAGGATCATTTGGTGAATAAGAGATTGCAGCAACACTTTGGAGATGTTTGGAATCGTTGCTGGAACAGCCATTGGAGTATACCTTCACTCAGCTTTATCACATTCTCCCAGAAATAGTGCAGTGGCCTCAGTGCCATACACCGTGGTCGCTCCTGTGCTGAATCCCTTCGTCCACAGTCTTAGGAACAGGGACATTAAAAGTGCACTCTGGAGGCTCCAGAGCAGAACACTGTAGTTTCAACATCTCTGCTGTACTTTGCATAGTTTGTATGGTAAAATTCCTCCATGCAAACTGTCAGATTCCTCTTTGTCTGCATTTTTTGTCTTCTTGAGACAGGGTCTCACTGTGCAGTTCAGGTTGGTCTTGAACTCACGTTGTAGACCAGTCTGGGATTGAACTTGCAGTGACCCTCTTCACTCAGCCTGCCAAGTGCTAGGATTATAAGCATACACTACCACGCCCAGTGATCACATTATTCTTGTAGCTACATGGCTTTTAGTATACTCTGTTTCATATCCAAATAATGACTGAATTTTGTTATTTTAAATGCATTACATGAATCTTCTAGAAACTTTTTATCATAATTAGCATGAACTAGCACCTTAGATAGTTTGTGACATAAGAGCTTGGCTTCCATGTGAGGTGCTAAATTCTCTTTGTATTCATATTTTATTGTAAAACTAGCATTCTTCTCTATATTTTATGAATTCTGTCTATAAAAATTCCATTGAGGCATGCATTCAGCCAAATTTTGTTCAGGGGTTATGTCAATGATGTTAAAGCTTATGGCTAGATGTTACCAAAAGCCTCGTGTAGTCCTAGCTGCAGACTTTTCAGAAGTTGCTAGATCTAGACTGTTTAACACTGAGATTGATTCATGGTGCAATGCTAAGATGTGAGGACTGTCATGAAGGGTGTAATTGCTACCCATCTTCAGTAACCTAGGTAAGATATAAGGGATAGAATGAGCTTTGATCTTCCCTTGTTGTTTTGTTACTTTCTGCATTTTCTGAACTGTATCACTTTGGCTATATCTGTTTGCCACACCATATTGCCTTGGAGCCAGCTAATTATGGACTAAACCATACAAACTGTGAGCGGAATAAATTTACCTTCTTTAATTTTGAGGTCATGGATTTTGTCTCAGCAGAAAGCAAAATAACCAAGACAGAATCGGATACAAGATGTGTATGAGTGTACCTGACAATGTGTTTCAGGAACTCTTGAGAATGGCTTGTCTGAAGAGTTTGGAATGGTTTGGAGATGTCAACTGAAAAAATGTGTCCTTGCAATGCCTGAGGCTGTACTTCATGGGAGACTCTGTATAGTGCTCATAAGCCAAGAATGCTGACAGGAAAGGCCCAGAAAGTTTCCCCTGTGAAGGACAACATTTGCTGTTGACTTCCTGATGATGTGTGTTGTGCTTTGGCGGAAAGTTTGCCTACATCTAGTTAATGTCCAGTCACTTTGCCTGAGACTGAAATTAAAGCTGGTAGACTTATCTAGCGGAAGGTAATTTCACGGCAATTTAAAGCTCATGCACTGGAATAGCTACTGTTGGGGAATTTTAGCCAAATGTATGTTGATAATCAAGATAAAGATCCTAGCAGATGATTTAGAATGCTGTGAGTTTGGCCAGAGAAAGCTCCAGTAAAGTTGTGGCCTGCAAATATGGAACACAGGAGAAATTAGTCATTAAAAAAAACGCAAGGAAAAAGCCAAGTACTTTAGAAAAGGACAACAGAAAAGTTGCCTGAGAAAAACACAAGAACTAGAAGAACTCTACATTTTGCATCCTGTGAGTTACATAAGTGAAAGACTGCTTTGAGAAGAGAAACCCAGAGCACCATATTGCAAAATGGTGGCAGCCTAGGAAATTTGTTCTTAATAATTGGGTTGAGAGTGCTCAGTGATCCAGGCACTCAATCCCTACAGCCAAGAGAGAAGGAAACCTGGCTACCACTCTGGGTGATGGATGAACTTGGTATCATCCATAGGGTGCTGGTTTTACTTACATGCAGAATGCAAGAGTTGTGGAGTCAGGAAATCTTCCACCCAGATATCAGATAATGCATGTCTTCAACCTGAATATCAGACAGCCCTAAGAAAGCAGAGTATATAGCTGTGAGTGTGAAGCAAATGGTGCAGTGGTGACTTCAAAGTTTTGGAAAAGCTAGAAATATGGATGTGTGGAGAAAACTGCAAGGAAGGAGCAGAGCCATCCCAGGAGCAGAACCATGGGAGCTACCACCACCAGAAGTATTGTATGGGTGGTTAAAGAGGCCTTTGGTGTTCATATCTGCCCACTGATTGGCTTTGATGCTCCACACGGAATTATAGGCCTTAATTTTTGCTCTATTGGATGTTGGACTTGCTTTGATCCCCTTCCTTTGTATCCCCCATTTGTACCTTTTGGAAAGGTAATATTTACTTTGTTCCATTGTATGTGGAAATTGTTCAACTTTCTTTTCATTTGTACTGGGGCTTGCAGCTAAGAGTTTGCCTTAAACCTCAGAGGAGACTTGAGAATTGAACTTTTCATCAATGTTGAAATTGCTAAGCCTTTGACAGCTCCTAGAGATGGACTAAATGCCCTTTGCATAGAGGGATGTGCATGAGTCTTTTGGAGAAATAAAATTATCATAGCAGCTGGCAACAGCTATTTTCACTCTGTTTTTCAACTGTATTTTTTATCATTCAGCAGTTTGTCATTTTAATAGTCATTTTAGTGATGTATATTTTTATTACAGAATAATCAGATTCATTATGTTAAGGTGGCATATAAGCACAACAAATTTTCAGTTTTTTTCTGTTGTACTCCTTTCCCTTTGCTTCTCTTTGCCCTTATCTGCTTCATTATCTTCACAAGACTACTAGTTTTCTTTTACCTCTACATTATTCATTTTTATTCTATTTATAAGGAAAAACATGTGTTTATTTAACTTTATGAATCTAGTTTGTTTCACTTAGCATGACAGCATCTACTTCCATGAAAGTTCCTGCAAATATCATGATTTAATTTTTCTTTATTGATCAATAATATTATGATATATATGTGTGTGTGTATGTGTGTGTGTGTGTGTATATATATATATATATATATATATATATACACACACACACATATATATATATTCTTTATCCTTTCCTCTGTTCACAGGCATCTAGTCTGTTTGTACAGCTCAATGTACAGGTATGCATATAACTGTAGTTTATTATTTTATTTCTTTCATGCATTTACCTAGGAGAGTTATAGATGGATCAAATTGAATTTCTGTTTTTTGCAAGTAATTACACAGATCATACATGATGACCAGGTTTTTTCTAACTCAGGGGTGAAAGAATGGTTCAACATATGCAAATCAAAATATTTTATATACAACTAAAAAGAAGAAAGGACAAAAATTACATCATCATCTCTATAGAAACAGGAAAGGCCTTGACTAAATCCAACAACCATCAGTGATATTACAAATCCCTGATGAAAGTAGGTATGGCCAGATGTTACCTCAGAGAGATAAAAGTCATTTATTGCAAACCCTCCTCCAACATTACACTATGTGGGAAAAACCTGAAAGCTTTCCTCTGAAATCAGAAACAAGACAAGAATGTGCACTCGCCACTCCTTCTCAATACACTACTTAAACTCGGGCAAGAGCAGTCGGTCTGGGACAAGAAATAAAAGGAACAGGCACAAGGAAGAGAGAACTCATGCTTTCCTCATTCACTGGTGACCCCTCAGGTGAAGAACCCAAAACTACACCAAAGGGCACTAAAACCAATCAGCAACTTCCACAAAATGTCAGTACATCAGGTCAACACACAAAAATGTAAGAGTTCTTGCACGCCAACAATGAGCACATGGAGAAAGAAATTATGAAAACAGTCCATTTCAATAGAACTTCAAAAATTAAAAATACTGGTATTTCAAATTGTGGACTTAATTTTGTTTTATAGTTTTAGGGAAGATGGTTTGGCTTGTATTTGTGTGAGGTACGTGACTGTGGTTGTGTTTGTCACCCAGTATGAAGTTGGAAAACGGAAACAAAATTTTATAAAAAGTTTTGTTTGTGAGCTAAACTGCAAACAGAAGTGATCATGAGCAGAGGCATTACTTTACTTCGAAATTATCTTGACCAAAGAAGTGCAAGAATACCATAATTGAAACAATACTACCGGAAAAATGAAAATTGAAGAGGACACCAGATAAAGCAAAGTCATCACCTTTTCTTGCGTAACCAGAACAAATACTGTCAAAATGCCCATGATTGCAAAGCTGATGTATAGATTTAATGCAAGCCCAATGAAAAACTAATGAGAATTTTTATTGAACTGGGAAAAAAATCCCTAAAAATTACACAAAACCAGAAGGAACCCAGAATAGGGAAGCAATACTGCACAATGACAGCAAAGCAGACCAGCCTGGATATTCCTCAATAAACTAGGAGTAGAGGACCAGTCCAACACAGTTATTCCCCTTGTGGGTACTTTTCCAGAAGAATGAAGAACATCACACTACAAAAACATATGTGCACCCTTATTTATAGCAGCACAATTTGTAATAGTTAAATCATAGAAACAACTCAAGCGACCATCAACTGAGAAATGTATAAAACAAACTGTGATGCTTTTTATAATAGAATATTATTCAGCTATAAATAAAGATAAAATAGAGGCTTTTATAGGTAAATGGATGCCACTAGAGACCATACTCATAAGTGAAATAAGACTCACGTGTAAACATTGTATTGTCTCCCTAGAATAAGAACCCAGAAGAGTAAATAAAATCTAAAAGGTACAATAGATAGTGTGAGGGGGATAGAAACTGCTCAAAAAGAAAGAATGACTGAGATGAGGGAAAGGGGAAAATAAAGAAAAGGTAAATAGATATAGATATAGACAGATATATGACTGGGATAATGGCACTACTAATTTCTGTTGCTTTCTTGAAAGGAAGAGTTGATATTTAATTGTTTCATCATTCTTTCGTATCTATATTTGTTTATCTGAGGAACCAATATGAAGATAACAGCAGGCAATACAACAACCATTGTTAATTTCTTATCACCTTGTCTAAAATTCTGTATTGTTTTTATGTTGTTTAGTTTATGTCTGTGTGTTTGTTAATATGTTTTGGTTCTTTTATCTTTAAAAATAAAATTTCCAAAGAAGTGCAAAGCAGGAGCCATCACAACCCCAGATTTTGAGTTGTATTAGCAAACATAATAAAAACACTATGGTATTGACACAAAAAACATATATGAGGGTCAATGGAACAGAATAGAATATGCAGAAACCTTCCCAGCACATTCAGTCATTTGATCGTTCTTTCATAAAGGGACCAAAGTCAGATTCTGTAGAAAAGACAGGCCTTTACTCAAATATGTTGGAAAAAGTGTTTACCCATGTGTAGAACTCTGATTATAGACCCATATTCCTCACCCTGTGCTAAAGTTAGGTCAAAATATATCAGATCTGGATATTAAAACAGAAACACTGAATCTCCTCTATGGTAAAGTAGGTAAAATTTGAAGCCATAGCATGGAAAAAGACTTACTAAACAGAAACTTATTTGTATTAGAAATAACGCCAATCATCAACAAATTGAATTATATTAAATTAAAATGCTCTGCACAGCAAAAGAAACATGCAACTGATTGAAGAGATAACTTACTGCCTGAGAATATAATTTTGCCAGTTATTTCTTGAATGGAAGACTTATGTCTGGAATATACAAAAACATTAACACCGTACTCTCAAAATGAAAGACTCAGTCCAGTAATGGTCAATTGGAATGAGCAGACCCTCCTGAGACAGAGAAGTACAAATAGGCAATAAGTACACGAAATATGTTCAGAGCCTTTGGCCATTACAGAAATGCAAATCAAAAAACAGCATTTAGACTTTGTTTTATTCCAGAAAGCATGGGGATCATCAACTGAAAAGCCACAAATAACTGGCGAGTTTGGCAGAAAAGAAACCCTCCTGCATTTTTTGTGGAAATTTAAGCTAATACAACCACTATGGAAACCAGTATGTAGAGATTCCTGCCCCAAAATCCTTAAGAAATAGAAATTTCATGCAACCCAGCACTGCCCCTTTTGGGTATCCTTCCAAATGAGTTAATGGCATCATACGGCAGTGGAGTCTGTACACTCTTGGTTACAGCAGCACAAATCATAGTATCTAAATCTTGGAAGCTGCCTATGTACCTATGAAAAGAAGAGTGGGTAAAGAAAATGTGGAGTACACACACAATCAAGCATTATTCCACAGTAAGGAAAACAGAAGTAATTTGTACAAAATGGATGCACTTTGAGACCATAATTTTAAGGGAAGTAAATCAAAAATAGATTGTTAAATACCGAATTGTTTTTGTTTCTTGAGGAACCAAAGGTAAACATAATTTAAACAGCAACATAAAAGATTCGTTATGGTAAACATGAGGGCAGATCTGTTGCAGATGTGATAGTGATCATGGGATAAGGGAAAAGGGAAGGAAAAAAGGAGAAAAGGAAGTAAAAAGCATCACCATGCTGCAGGTACGTGCATCAACTCTCCACAAGAATGTGTTCATCTTGTGCTATCATCAAGAATCAACCAATAACAATGTTGGAGGGGCTGTGGGGGGAAAAGAACATTTCTCCACTGTTGGTGGGAGTGTACACTGGTGCAGCTACTGTGGAAATCATTCTGGAGATTTCTCAGTAAACTAGGATTAGGGCTACCATTAAAACCAGCTATTCCCTTTCTTCATGTTTTTCCAGAAGAATTAAAAGCATTATCCTACAGTGTTATATGTGTTCCCACATTTATAGTAGCACAATTTGTAATAGCTAAATTATGGAAAAAATCCAAATGTCCATCAACTGAGAAATGGCTAAAAAAGATTTATTTATTTGTTTATTTATTTTTATTTATGTGGTATTTTTACAATGGAGTATTATTCAGCTATAAAGAAAGATAAACTTACTTTTATAGGTCAATGGACACCACTAAAGACCATACTCATGAGTGAAATAAGTCACTCACATGTGTAAATATCGTACTGCCTTCCTGGTATAAGAACCTAAAAGAGTAAATAACATCTGAAAATTACAATAGATATTGTGAAAGGGAAAGAAACTGCTCAAAAGAAAAGAACGACTGAAAAAGAGAAATAAAGAAGGAAGGAAAATATGTGTGTGCATGCATGCGTGCGTGCGTGTGTATGTCTGTTTGTCTGTCTGTGTATAAGATAGCTAAGATAATTGTACCATTAATTTCTCTTGGTTTATTGAAATGAATAGTTAATATTTATTAGTTTGATCAGTTTCATATGTCTCTATATGGTTATCTGAGTAACCACTTTGAAGGTAAAAATATCTACTAGAACAACCATTGTTAATTTCCTATCACCTTAGAATTGTTTTTGTGTTGTTTTGGTTTTGTCATTCTTTTTGTTATTTTGTTTTTGTTCTCTCTTTTAAATAAAAAATGAGAAAATGAAACAATGAAAGAATGTATTCATCTCATATCAAAATATTTACTACTAATTGTTTATTTTTTTATAAATAAAAAGATACAAAAAGATTGAAAATTGTGCATTTTAATGACACACCAAGTCATATTGTGATACATGTATACATTATGAAATGTTTTTAAGAGTTGAAACATATCTGCCTTTTTAAACATTTGCCATGTGTTTATAGTGAAAACTCTCAAAATTTTTGTTTCTGATTTTCTGAAACATACAACAGATTATTTTCATCCATAGCCACAATTTTATACAGCTGCACACCAAAACACATCAACATGGATTAACTATAGTATTTATTAAGTGAATTAAGAAAGGTGCAGAATAACACACAAATAACTGCCTGTGACATTCATTTGCAGATTATACCAATTTGGTCTACTAAAAATAGAGAGCAGAGTGGTAACTAAAAGAGGCTCAGTGATGTAGGGGATGCAGCAAATAATTTCAAGAGGTAAGATGTACAGCATGTTAGTTGCAATTCTCAATGATAAGTTGTATTCTTCAAAAGGTCTAAGTGCAGGTTACTTGAATGTTCTTAAAAATGATAACTGTGTGAGGTGATGCATATGATAACATTTGCTGAATTAATGATTTCAAGTTTATCAAACTCCCAAACACATGTTGTACATAAAAACACATACAATATTATTTTACAACTTAGAGCATAAAACTTGAAATAAAAAGTGGAAAATATAAAATGTAAGATGTTGGTTCCCACGTATCTCCTTGTTCATAAAATCATCCACATGATAGACATTGTGGAATGAAACTGCTCTAGACAATGCTGAAGGATCCGGGGAAGATGGCGACCAGATGAGCAGCAAGGGAGCGAACCTCCTTAATAAACACCACCAGCTCGAGACAGACTTGGCGAGAGTGAATGCAGGGACCTCGGCTTGGAAGTTTAAACAGGGCGTATTTCTCTGAGATGCCGGGGGAGATGTGGTAGGGCGGACCAGGCTGCCGGGGCGAGATGTGGGAAAGCCCCAGACGCTGGGAGCCAGGGACGATCCGCGGGGGGAAGAACCTCGGCTTGGTTCAAGCGCAGTGGGAGCGCAGCCGGCTCGGTCCCTCCCGCCTCCCGAGCCGGTGCAGCCCCCCGGCGACTCCCGACAGAGATCAGCTTGCTAGAGGTGGAGATGCCCGGCAATCCCACGTTTCGCGCGTGTCGGGCGGGCCGCGCGGAGGGCCCCAAGCGCCGGGAGCGGAGAGAAAGATTTACTGGGTCCTGACACCCTGAGAGCACGGACGGCTCGATCCCTCCCGCCTCCCGAGCCGGCACAGCCCCCCGGCGACTCCTGACAGAGATCGGCTTGTTAGCGGCGGAGACGACCGGCAATCCTACGTTTCGCGCGTGTCGGGCGGGCCGCGCGGAGGGCCCCAAACGCCGGAAGCGGAGAGAAAGATTTGCTGGGTCCTAG
>PVLD010037374.1:0-10292 GCA_004027595.1 Dinomys branickii | reverse complement strand
CAGAAAAGCCATAAACAATACAGAAAATACAAAGTTATACAGAATATAGTAGGGAATTAGCACTGGATGTTGTATTACATAGTTATCTTCACATTAGTTAACACAAAAACATTAAAGGAAATACCAAATTATACAGAAGATAGTAGGGAATTTGCACTGGATGCTGTATAATATAAAGTTATCTTCACTTCTGTTAATACAAAAACGATGGAGGAAATACAGAATTATAGAGAACATAGAAGGGAATTAGCTCTGGATGCTGTCCTACATAATGTTACCTTCACCTTTGTTACTCAGTTACACAGATGATGGCCCATTTGATCATTCAATTTTTCTCCTCCCTCATCTCCATTGCCCTACCACTCAATCAGTTATCTTCCCTGTGATAATAACTGTACTCCTGGGTTTATCTATATCCCTGGACTCTCGCCTTAGGAAGAGATATAGCTGCCTCAGACTATACTATAACATACATGGGTGTATATAAACTGCCATGGTTGGAGGTGGGAAAACACATATGCTCACAGTGGACCGCCTGGCTCCACCCTGTCATCGTGCTATGGGTGGGGGCGGGTCCAGTCCATGAGGTGCCCTGAGCGGGGCCCTCAGCGGAGCAGCCACCGGGCCCACTGCAGAGCAGCAGCAGAGCAGTCACAGGGCCCACAGCGGAGCAGCCGCAGGGCCCACTGCAGAGCAGCATCGGGGCCCACTGCGGGGCAGCCGCAGGGCCCAGAGTGGGGCAGGCAGCCGCAGGGCCCATGGCGGTCCAGCCGTGGGGCCCACAGTGGAGCAGCCGCGGGGGCCGCGGGGCCCACTTCAGAGCAGCCGCAGGGCCCACAGCAGAGCAGCTGCAGGGCCCACTGCGGCGCAGCCGAGGGGCCCACAGTGGAGCAGCCGCGGGGCCCACTGCAGATCAGCCACGGGGCCCACGGTGGGCGCACCCCCATTGGGGCGCCCTCTGTGACCCTTTTGGCTCTGTCCCGTTTCCTTGATGTCAGAGGCCCTTTCTTCTCCTCCCACCTCTTCCTGATCTCCAGCATTATTTTTCCTGATTTTAAAGTAAAAGCTTTCAGTTTCTGTCCATTTAGTATGATGTTGGATGTTGGTTTATCACAGATGGCTATGATCAGATTGAGGTAAAGACCACCTATTCCTATTTTCTGCAGAGTTTTGTTTAACATGATTGCATTTTGGACTATGTGAAAGGTTTTTCTGCATCTATTGAGATGATCGTGTGGTTTTTGTCTTTGGCTCTATTGATGTGGTGTATAACATTTACTGATTAGTGAATATTGAACCATCCCTGAATTCCTGGAATGTATCTAACTTGGTCATGGTGTATTATTATTTTCTTTACAGTTTGCTGCATTCTACTTGCTAGTATTTTACTGAGTATCTTTGCATCTATGTTCTTTAGAGAGATTGGTCTATAGTTCTATTTCTTGGTTGGATCTTTTTCACGTTTTGGTATCAGTATAATAGTTGCCTCCAGAAATGAGTTAGGGAGAATTGCTTCCTTTTCAATTTCACTGAAGAATTTAAGGAGTGTTTGCATTAAATCTTCTCTGAATTTCTTGTAAATTTCTGCTGTGAATCCATCAGGGCCTGGGCTTTTCTTTGTGAGTAAGTTTTTAATCACGTTTTCAGTCTCATTAATTGATATTGGGTTTGTCGGATTTTTATATCTTCTTGTTTCAAATTTGGTAATTTATACGTATCTAGGAATCTGTCTGTTTCTTCTGACTTTTCTATCCTATGGGAGTAAAGATTTTTAAAGGAGATATTAATGATCTTTTGAATTTCTGTAGGATCTGTAGTGATTTCATTCTTTTCATTCCTTATTGCATGAATTTGACTTTTTTCCTTTCTTTTTTTTTGATAAGATTGGCTAGGGGTTTATCAATTTTATTTATTCTTTTGAAGAACCAACTCTTTGATTCATTTATTTTTTGTAGGGTTTTCTTCATCTCAATTGTATTAATTTCTTCCCTGATCTTTATAATCTCTTCCCTTCTTTGGGATTGACTTGTTCTTCTTTTTCTAAAAGGTTGAGGTGCACCATTAGGCTATTTATTTGTTCTTTTTCTGCTTTCCTTATATGTGAGTTCACTGCTATAAATTTCCCTCTGAGGACTGCTTTCATTGCATCCCAGATTCCAGTAAGTTGTATTTGCATTTTTGTTTGTTTGTAGGTATTTTTAAATTTCTTCTTTAATTTCTTCTGTGACCCATTGGTTGTTCAGTAGGTTGTTATTTAATTTACAAGTGTTTATGGAGCTTTTGGAGTTCCTTTTGTCATTAATTTCCAATTTCATTGCAGTGTGGTAAGATAATATGCATGGAATAATTTCAATTCTTTTGCATTTAGGTAGGTATGTTCTGTGGGCTAGAATATGGTCTATTTCAGAGAACATCCCATATGTAGCTCAGAAAAATGTGTATTTGTTGTGGGGTGGAACACTCTGTTTACATCTACTAAGTCCTTTTGTTCGCAGATTGGTGTCAGGTCTGTTATTTGTTTGCTAACTTTTTGTCTAATTGACTCATCTCTTTGCATCAAAGGGGTGTTGAGGTCCCCTATTGCAATAGTGTTATTGATTATTTGGTTTTTCATGTCTGTTAAGATTTGCCTTATATAGTTTTGTGCTTCCATATTTGGTACATGCATGTTTATGATTGTCATCTCTTCCTCTTGCAGTTTTCCCCTAACTAATAGGTAGTGACCATCTTTATCTCTTTTGATTGTTTTCAGTTTGAAGTTTATGTTGTCTGCAAGCATAATAGCCACCGGTGCTTTTTTCTGGGATCCTGTCTTCTGGAGAATTGTTTTCCATCCTCTGACTTTCTGTCTATGGATTTCCTTTTGAGCAAAGTGTGTTTCCTGTATACAGCATGTTGTGGGGTTTTGTTTCTTAATCCACTCTGCCAGTCTGTTTCTTTTTACTGGTGAATTGAGGCCATTTACATTAATGGTTATAACTGATATATGTTGGCTTATCCTTGTCCTGTTACTTACATGCTGTTGGTTTCCTACTTTTTCTCTCTGTTTAAGTGCTTGCTCTGCTTGAGGGTTCCTTTCTATTGTTGTTCTTGAGATTGTGCTCTCTTTTTTCTCTGTGTAGAATATCTTCTGGTACTCTTTGTAAGGTTGGTTTGGCACTTATGAAGTTCTTCAGTTGTTCTTTGTTGTGGAAATATTTTATTTCTCCATTAAATTTGAAGGATAGTTTTGCAGGATACATCAATCTGGGTTGGAAGCTGTTTTGTCTCAGGACCTGTAATACTGTGCTCCAAGCTCTTCTCAATTGGATGATTTATGTTCAGCAGTCTGCTGTGATTCTGATGGGCTTTATAGGAGATCTGTTTCTTTTCTCTAGCAGCTTTTAATATTTTGTTGTTTTTCTGGATATCTGAGATCTTGATTATTATACGTCTAGGTGTAGTTTTATTTTGCTTATGGTAATTTGCAGTTCTATATGCCTCACTTACTGTAAATCAGAATCATTTTCCATGTTCAGGCAATTTTCTGCTATTATTTTTGCAAATATTCTTTTTATGTCATTTGTGTTGCCTCCTGCTGTTTTATTGACTCCTATTAGTCTTACATTGTTTCTCTTTCCCTCATATTGCAGTTTTTGAATTGATTTTTCCTGGATCCTTGTTGATTTTAAGAGATCCTTCATTTCACAATCATTAGCTGCCATCCCGTCTTCAATATCTGAGACTCTAACTTCAGCTTCATTCAAGAGGTTTTGTCAGCTTTCAGTGGAAGTTTTGATTTCCTGAGTATCTCTTTGAATCTGTTTCTTGCATTCTAGTTCTGTCCTGTATTATTCATTTAATGTTTCCATTGTTTTCCTATGTTCATCTATTTTTTATATATGCCTTCTTTAGATGTATTGAGTAGTTCTTTCATTATTAATGTCATTCTTTTTTTTAATTTGGGCAATTATTTCTGATCTGATTTTTCCTACGATGTAATGGAATTGTTACTTTACTTTAGTTGTGATCAATTCAAAGATTTCAGGTATGTGGCTTCCAAGTTCTCCTATGTCAGTGCCTCCTGGACTTGTTCTGGGTGGAGCTGAGTTCTGAGATTACATTTTGCTCCTACATCTTGTCATTTTGGATGTCAGATGGAAAGTGCTGAGCCACAAGCTACCCACACAGCTCACTGAAGTCTTTAGGGACCCCAGTTTACCTGGATATCAAACTTCTCTCAAGATGGTGGAGGGCAATGGACCACTGGGCCCGGGATCCCCAGGCAATTGTTGGGTACACGGCTCAGACCACAACTGCAATGGTGGGGAAATGCTGTCCTTTGGTACCAAGATCTCTAGGCCGTGGATGGAAAGCATGTGGGCCCAGCCCTGAACCCAATGGTGGCCAGACAGGGACTGCTGCTCCAGGGTCCTCAGGTAGCCAGTATAGAAAGGGCAGGCCTCACCTCCCAAAGGAGAGATCCATAGAGCCAGGAACCATTCCACACCACTTCCCTGTCCGCTTCCCTGTTTGAAAGGAGTGGGCAGAGCATTTCAGCAGGCCTCTCCTGCCAATGGAGAGGTCCCAGAAACAGGGCCACTCCTACAATGCTTCCCTGGGCTGGGGCTGCTTCCCTGTCCAATGTTTCATAGACTGTAGATTGGGACTTCCTTAGGTAACAAATTTTTATGCTTCAAATTTTGTTATGTCTTTTCCCATTGCTTAGAATTACTCTTTGTCTCTTATATAGTTTTGTTAAAATGTTGATAAATCTTAAATTAAAACATGGGAAGTTTATAAGGTTATGATATTTCCTTAATGGCACATTTTATTCTTATGTTGTTCTTGCATATATTGCACTTGAACTAATTACTAAATTTACTTGTATTCCTTGGTTGACTTTAAATATTTAGACAATAATGCTAGAGAGAATAATGTTAGAATGCCCCCTAGAGGATTTTAATATAAACTTCTGTAAAATTGTTTTTTGTTTTTGTTTTTGTTTTTTGTCTTTTTGAGACAGGGTCTCACTATACAGTTCAGGCTGGCATTGAGCTCACTTTGTAGCCTAAGCTGGCCTTGAACTCACAATGACCCTCCTGCCTCAGCCTCCCAAGTGCCAGGATTACAGGTGTGTGCTACCACACTCTGCTAAAATTGGATTTTTAAATCTAGCTCAAACTTACAAAATATACATGCCTACATAATAAAACATGAGACTCCATCCACCATTTAAAAACATTAGGTCAGTGGCCATTCTTAAGACTTGGAGGACAGGTTTCACTGGGACAGACGGGCTCTGATCCTTCTCTGTACTCTAGAGGATGTGTCAAGCCTGTTCTGCTTCAGTTTTTTTCCTCTGGCCTTCCTCCTAATCTTTCCCTACTTCTTTTTACTTTCCTTTTCAGAGGCATGTAACATTAGAGAAAAAGAATTCTAGGCTGTTTCAACTAAGTTAAGCCCACAGAAAATGAGCATTTGCTAGCACCAAAGACAGGGAAGTCACCTTATAGAAAGAACACATATCTCATCTCTGGATGAGATAAGATATTGAAATTTTGCCAGTCCAGGAGAACACACATAAAAGCCATGTCCTGGCTTAGTGTTCTGGGCAGGTTTCCCTTGGGAAACTAAACCTGAGACACAGTGGAGAAAACCAACTTCTGGGTAACACCAGAAGGAGCTATCTCCAAAAATAACACACTTATGGGACCAAAACACATTTAGTCTAAGGGAAGATCTCCAACTTTCCTCTTCTCCTAGGCCTCATTATCATTTGTGTATAAAAATATTTTGATAATAAGTTGTCGACTTTAAAACTTTTACAATAAACTTATAAAGTGCTGGGTAATCTTGTTCAGACTTTTAACTATCCCTTGTAGAACTTTGATGAACAGTGGTTACTCTGCCAGTTAGTTAAGTGCTCTTAAAGCAGCTGTCACTCTTTAAAGCTGAGGACAGGTTTCCCCCACATCTCTCTGGTGAATCCCCATTAAAACCAATGGCTGATGGAATGTTGACCAGAGAGACGGCTGGATTCCTTTCTGGAGACTGATCTCTTGTTGTGTGGGCTAATAGAAACTGAGAACAACTGAGGGTTTATGGCTTGGGCCATTCTCTGGTGGATACCCAAATGTTCCTTGGTAAAAACTGGCTCCTGACCACTAAAATACCTCCACTTGTTTTGGTGTTGTTTTGTTTATGTCTGTTTGTTAATATGTTTTCATTCTTTTATCTTTAAAATTAAAAAAAATCATTTAAAAATGCCTCTATTTATCTGCTGTACTTATCTCTCTCTGCTAGTGAACTGGGAATTCTCCATAAGCTTTTCAGTTTAACCACTTAAATATTAAATATCCCTCCTTTCAGCAATTAGGCAGCTTGCAATAATTTACATTTCACAGCAGCTAGCAGAAAATAATTTATGTTTGTGCCTTGCACATGCTAAGAGTGAGACAGAAGTTTTAGTCAGCTTTAACTAACATTCTTTTATCAACATATAAAATGTGATTGCTAGATGAGCTTCAAAAATTTAAATAAAACATAGCCTTATCCTGCTACTAGTGTGGAGACTTCCTTGCCCTAGGGCCCAGGGAAGACCTCAAGTCGGTTGTCCCTTCTATCTATCTCCACACGTGCTCTCTTTCACAGTACAGCAGAAAAAGTGCTCTATTTCCAACTCACCTTTTTTATATATGCCCTCTCCCCAAAAATAAAGAGCAATAGTTTATCATAAAGTTACATTTCCTTTTTTAGCTATTACTGTCACCAGACCAATTGTACCTTATGTTTATAAATGTCCAGGAGGAGTCAGTGCACAGTTCATGAGCTTTCTGAGAGGATAAAATTGTGTGCCAGTTCAAGAGTGGATAAGTTGGTCAGATTTTATCTTCTGCTCTCTCCAGATAGCATCCATCTGCTCTGGAATCTACTCAAGGGATACGTTGAGGGCACAAAGAACAATTAAAAATAAGGAGAGATGCTCAAACTATTTATTTTTGTATTTAAGACATGGTATATTCACAGTTGAAGTCTCTTACTCCTTTAGAGTGCATCATTAAACATTGGAAGATGTTTGACCCTTACACGTTAAAAAAGAGCCATTTGATATTTTTCTACACATGCATGTGTCCTACCTACCACCTAGAGCCAAAATGAAATGCAGAGAAAAGTATTAATTATGATGCTATTCTACAACTAGAAGGATATAGTAAAAAAGAAGAAAAATGGTCAAAAATGCTTCATGTTCAGATTTTTACATTAAGAAATAAAGTAGTCCTTATTTAGCCTCAAAATGTAGATGTGAGCCACAGAAAACCAGACACCCCAGGCTCTTAAGACATTCACTACCCCAGAACCTGAGACTGCTCCTCCCCAACCTTTGGAGCCTGAGGACAAGACAACCTTAATCAAATCCTCATACACCATTATTCAATCTACAATTTCCCCTACTTGCTCTTCTAGTCTAGAGGATGGGACTAGGCCAGCAGCAATCCAGGCCTCTACAGGGCTATACCCATCCTTAGATAAGTTTATACAAGCTCCTCAAGGGCCGTATTCTTTACAAGAAGTAGATGCACAATTCGAAACTTCCAGTGTATGCGCCTTTTTCTCTCATGTCCTAAGACAGATAGTTAGATCTTAGAAAATTTTTAGATGACCCTGATAAGTACATTGAGATATTTAGAGGCTTAACTGAGACCTATGAGCTAGATTGGAAAAATGTAATGTCACTTTTAAATCAAACATTGACATCTAATGAGAGACAGACAACATTACAAGCTGCTATTGCATTTGGAGATAAATATCATATTATTAATTTTAAAAGGCCAGAAGATAGACAGCCAGGGGAACTACCAGTTCCCACTGGAGCCCAAGAAGTTCCTATCCAAGATCCCTACTGGTCTAGCACCCATATGGGAGACTGGAATAGGAGACATTTTCAGACATGTGTTCTTGAAGGTCCAAGAAGGATAAGAACTAAGCCATTGAATTATTTTAAACTATCAGAGACTGAACAAAAAGAAAGTCACCTTTCTGCTTTCTTAGATCACTTACAAGAGGCATTGATAAAGCATACTTCCCTAAAACCTAATTCAGTAGAGGGACAAATTATTCTTAAAGGTAAGTTCATTAGTCAGTGAGCCTCCAAATATTAAAAAGCTACAAAAGATGGCTTTTGCTCCAGATAGTTCACTTGATACATTAGTAAAATTTGCCTCCTCAGTATTTCATAACTGTGATGAGGAAGAGGCCAAAGAGAAAAAACAAAGAGACCAAGAAAAAGCAGCTGTCCTTGCTGCACCACTAAGAGAAACAGACCCTATGTCTGATACTTGCGGCTCCAAGAATTCAGTGGCTACATTCATCTGCTACTGCTGTCAGAAGCCAGGACACCTTAAAAGGGACCCCCCTCAGAAGCCCCCTGGGCCATGCCCTAACTGCAAAGGTGACCACTGGAGGTTGGACTGCCCTCTGAAGTTAAGGCCCCAGAATTCAGCCCCATCCTACCAGCTAGTCCAGAAGAAATGAAGGGCCCTCGAGCATTCTCTGCCCTCTCCCTCTGGCCAGACTCTTGTCTCCACAGAGGAGCCCCAGGTAATCATGACAATGTAGGAGAAAAAAACCAGCCTATTGCTGGACCCTGATGCTTGTCTCTCAGTCCTTCTTTTCAATCCTGGCCTTTTTTCTAGCCATCATACCTCTTTCTAGCCATCATACCTCCTTGAAAGGAGTCCCTGGTGAGGAGGTAATTTGCTCACAGCCTCTGAGCTATAACTGGGATGGCTTTCTTTTTATGCATTCCTTTTTGATTATGCCTGAAAGTCTAGTCCCTCTCTTGGGGAGACATATTTTATCTTGTTTAAATATTGTAATATAAATGCACACAGGTCAGGTACACTATCTTCCCCTCATAGATAAAGAAATAAATCCTGGAGTATGGGCAACTAAAGGTGAAATAGGTAGAACATTAAGAGCCGCTCCAGTCAGATACATCTCAGAGGTTCTACTGTTTTTCCTAACCAGAGACAATATCCTTTATGAAATGAAGATAAGAAAGGATTACTACCTATAATTAATAATGTAAGGGCAGAAGGCTTACATAAGCCCCGTGACAGCCCGTGCAATACTCCAATCTTTAGAATTCAAAAACCTAATGGAGAATGGTGATTCGTACAGGGCCTTAGACTGATCAATGAGGCAGTAGTGCTAATTCATCCAGTGGTACCTAACCCATACATGCTCCTTTCTCAAATTGCAAAAGATGTCAGTTGGTTTTCAGTGTGAGATTTAAAACATGCTTTCTTTTGTATCCCTCTACACAGAGATTCCCAGTTTCTCCTTGCTTTTGAAGATCCTCATGACAGGCTCCTCAATTGATGTGGACGGTGCTTCCCCAAGGGCTCAGAGGTAGTCTACATCTTTTTGGACAAGTGCTTTCCCATGACTTGGCATGTTTTGAGTTTTCCCAGGTCACAGTCTTACAGTATGTAGATGACATACAAGGTGCCTGTGCTTTGCTAGATTTTGTAACAGACACAGGTTATAAGGTCGCTAAATCTAAAGCAAAACTTTACAGTCTTGAGGTAAAATATTTAGGCCTCATCATATACAAGGGAGCCTGAAGGCTAAGGTAAGAAAAAATTAAAGCAATTTTCTCCTTCTCACAGCCCAGGACCATAAAACAGCTAAGGGGATCCCTAGAAATTGCAGGCTTCTGTCGTCCTTGGATAGCAGGATATTAGAAAACTACAAGACCCCTCTATCAACTTATAAAAGAGCCCCAAAGACAGATACCCATATTCTAACCTGAGAACCTGATTCCCAAATTGCATTCCAGAATTAAACAAGCACTCTTAGATGCCCCGCCCATTTCAATTTATTTTTTTATTTTTATTTTTAAAATTTTATTTTATTTTGTTTTATTTTTTTAAAAATTTTATTTTAAAGACAAAAGAATGGAGACATATGAACCAGAAAAGCCATAAACAATACAGAAAATACAAAGTTATACAGAATATAGTAGGGAATTAGCACTGGATGTTGTATTTCATAGTTATCTTCACATTAGTTAACACAAAAACATTAAAGGAAATACCAAATTATAGAGAAGATAGTAGGGAATTTGCACTGGATGCTGTATAATATAAAGTTATCTTCATTTCTGCTAATACAAAAACGACTGAGGAAATACAGAACTATAGAGAACATAGAAGGGAATTAGCTCTGGATGCTGTCCTACATAATGTTACCTTCATCTTTGTTACTCAGGTTACACAGATGATGGCCCTTTTGATCAGTTCGTTTTT